>JACBAH010006513.1:0-11201 GCA_014282315.1 Neospermospora avenae | reverse complement strand
GTTTGGGGTGGTGGGTCTGTGGGGAGAGGCGTATACAACGATTACCTTAGGTGGATGCAGTTGTTCGTCGTTCTTGGAGTGTGTTTAGCGACGAGTCTCTGGGGTTGGAAAACATGCGGGACAAGCTCGAATTCGATTGCGCTGTGATTAAATTTGTGGCGCTGCGTAGAGGTTACGGAATCATACATTCTGTGCTGCGAGGCCAGTCTAGTTCATCTCGAGCCAGGTAAACACTTCTCTAAAGATTGCCACCTTGCCGAAACCTAAAGCCATCGAGCATTCATATGACCTTAAAATTTCCACTTTTCAATGTTCTGTAACACCTTAGTGACATTGAAGGATAAATCATATAACTTTTGACGACTTTAGTATCGTGAAAATGTGTCGCTTCGCCCGTCAAGAATTAGATCCGTCCGGCTGTATATTTTCATGTTGTATGCACAGCATAAATGTGTTCCAAACGAAGTCCACTCTGCAATCATTTTGCCTCTACGTTGTTTAGATCAGGAATATATTCCAGCTCGTGTGACAACTCTGTACGTTTTATTCCTTGATATTTTGCAAAGTATGATTTCCATCTGATAGTGTTGAACTGCCCGTCTCTCCCAATTGGATCCCACAGAACCAGAGATTTGAGTCTTGCTGGATCCTATTCTAGAAGTGTTTTATTTGTTGCAACACATTCAAGTCCTTCGTCTCATTTACCAAGAGCCTGATTGTGGTCTGCTCATAGCCCTCTGGCTAATAAGTAAACGAACAGCAAGCCCTCTATGCCATGATATGCAGCAACCCCTTATTCAATCTTATAATTTTTGAACTCTCTAGTCTTGACACCTCTAGCAAACATCAAATCAAGTTCTTCAAAAGTGCGGTCCTTCGTTTCTGGAACTCTGAACCAGCACCAAATCAAGCAAAGGACTGACAACCCCCCTTCAATCTTGTTAGCGGGTCCGCTCGGCTTTAGAGATGTATAATACTCGCCAAAGAAAAATCCCATTTTCCCTCGCAAATTGGCTTGATCTGGATTGATCATGTAAGGTATTGCGACCGTCATGACAGTGCCTACCAGTGCTTGTGCAGCAGTCGCCACAGCAATTGTCTTGGTGCGAACTTTGGTAGCTGAGACCTCGCAGAAGATAGTATAGCAAACAGGTCCAATGCTAAGATCGAAGACCCCGTTCCAAATGATCTGAAAGCTGTCAGAATCAGAGCTATACGCCATGTGGCCTTCTTACCATTAGAGTTGACTGTGCCCAAATAATGACCGGTCTGTTCTCGTAATTCGGAACGCAATCTAGGATGCCGACCAGAAACATGATGATTGCTAGAGTGGTAAGTCCAATGTTGTAAATTCGTCTGCGACCCCATTTCGATATGAAGATCCATGAGATACACGTGCAGACCCATCCTAAAGCAAGGTAGCCGACGCTCATGTTGAATGACTTCTGACCATCGAGACCAGCAACTAAAAGTCATCAGCAGTTTATAGAACATGGGAACGAGGTTGCTTACGCTGAAAGAACAATGCCGCATATCCCACCATGTAAATGCCACTGAAAACTTGTGTGGTGAAAACAGCAACCGAGATTTCTGTTCGCCTGATATTTACTTTGTTAAAGACATCCCAGTAAGTAATTCCAGTCTGCATTTCAAATTCGAGTCTGTCAGTCTCAACCATCATCGCAAGCACAAGTTTGTTGTTGACCTTGGGAGATGACAAGCGATTTAGTGACTTTTCCGCCTCTTCTAAGCGATTCTGTCTGATCAACCACCTATTATGGAGTCAAAGGAGCCCATTGGGGAGGGGAAAGAAAGCTTACCAAGGTGATTCTGGGGCGAAAGGGATTCCAATGATAATTATGATAGGCCACAGCCACTGAATGGCAAAAGGAGTACTGTATGCCCAGTGATTATCGAGTTGCGAGGATCCTGCAATGACCCCATTTGCGAGCAGCTGGCCTGTGACAAAGCATAAATTGATATACGCCGTTAGATGTCCACGAAGTGCGATTGGACAAACTTCAGAGGCGTATGTAGGAGCGATTGTGGTATACCTACGGAACAGGAAGTAAGCAGTTACTTTTTTCAACGTCGCTCTGGAACACTGAAGACTATGTTTGAACGAGATCCCGAGACATTGGATCTTCCCAATGACTACTTACATCCCAAGTATCAAGCCACCGATCAACTCTCCAACCAGGAGGACTTCGACGGAACGAGCGAAAAATTGCATGAAAATGAACGCTGCAGTCCCCACAACACAAATTGCGAAAGTCTGTAAAGTTAGCCGTTATTCGACAACGTGAAAATGCGTGACACACCCATTTACGGCCATATCTTTCCAGGGGATAAGCAGCAGCAAGTGCTCCAACCACTTGCCCGATCGGATTCCCCATTCCTAGAGCTGTCTGCCATGGAGCACTAATAATATAGGAGCCTTTGTAGAGATAGCCGAAATCTCGTTGAAACGCAGGAGTAGCATAGAGACTTCCGAGTAACTGTAATGGAGTCAGAATGATTGAGAGTCCATGTATGTATGACTGAAAGTACGGTTCTTTACCTGAGGATCGAAAGCGGTCATGATGACTCCAAGCGAAAAGAAAGCTGACCACCCGATGGCTGATGGATACAGCTTCACGCCCTGCATGAAGGTCATCTCATGCTCGATTTCTGTTGCTCTTCGAGCTTCTTCTCCCATTTCTTTGTGGGAAACATCATTGCGGTTTGATTTTTCTTCAATCCTGTCAGATATTATTTGAGGCTCCGCTATAGCTATTATTGAACTCATGTTAAATCTGATCTTGACAGTGGATATTTGGAATCCGTTGAATCATGTGATAAAAATGATTTGAATTTTGAGATGGGGCTAGGCCGTCACTTAAACAATTCATACACTCCAAACCAACATCTTCAATAAGTCTGACTGAGAACTGGCAAGCATCATGATAAGCATCAGCAACCTACCATAAATTTCTCTGCAATAATCCAACGTGGCGGGTATCACGACTGGTCGACTCAATCCATTACCCCGCGCTTCGTATTGTCCCCAGGCCTGAATATTCGATGTGTAACGTAACAATAAAACCAACCCTGGAGGCGCATGAATCAATATTGTACGATTTCTTGGCGAGATTGTCCCAATGCTATATCTATGCAGCTTAACAGTACCGCTCAGCATAAATGAACGAAGGGATGATTGCTTACATGGTATGGGGTAGCACAACATATTGCAGCGTCGCTTTGAGGGTTAATATTTTTCAAGGGTAATTCAGCTTTCCATTCCTACTGGTGACCAAAGAAAAAGGCGTCTGTAGCTGAAATGATTATCGTGTCCGATTGATCAATCGCACAAGTCTAGGAATCCACAGTGTACAACGAGAATAATTTACGGGATCTCTCCTCATCTTCTGTCTAAGTCTGAGCTTCCAAGACTTTTAACAATCTTAGTAAGTGATTGCAGCCAATTATATTGCTGGAAGTATCCGAGACATCTCTGCCGCTGCAGTCGGGTACGAATTCTGTGAGCTTGACCGTGCTTTGTGGCCTAGACAAGCTTTCGGCGTACTCACTTGTAGATCTCTGCCCTTTTCTAAGCTACGAACCCCTCGTAGTCTTATATCGCTCAAAATGTTCAGACTAACGAATATTGAATATAAATATGACTCGCAAATCTTTCTAAAATTTCGAATCCTCCAAGTTCGTGCTAATGAATGCTTTCGAATAAACATAACCACAAAATGCACTTCCGGACGATTCATTTCATGGTAGCAACTACTCTTCTTTATCACGGAGTATGCAAGACGACTACTTCTTATTCGGCATCATCAACTACTTCTCCAGCTCCAAGTCAATATACATCTGACAATGATGAGTCGAACACACCTGCATTGAGCAATGGTCTTGCCTTGACGCCGCCCATGGGATGGAGTTCCTGGAATCAATTCGGAGATCACATTGACGAATCTCTGATCAAGAGTACAAGTAAGTATTGTAGAACTCTATATATTGCCTTACAGTTTTTTGGGACATTTTCGCTCGAGCCATGTCCTATCCTATCTATCTATGACAGAAGAATGTGGCGGATTGGGGCTGGAGGACACTTCCCGGTCCGAGAATGAAGCAAAGTCACGGAACGATTATAGCTAGGACTTCGGTTCGTTCTAGTAATGTCACAGATTCATTATAGGACTTTTGCTTCAAGAAGTAGTCAAAGTCGCTATATCATTTTCGCACCTTATATCAAGATCGTGTTCCAGCGCCACCAAGATCGGCCATTTCTTTGTCACAAACAGATTATTTCTGAGATTATTGAAGAAGCAATTGCTGATTTCCTAATTCTATAGTGGATAAAATGGCATCCAATGGACTCAGAGATGCTGGTTATGTCTTTATCAATATTGATGACGGCTGGCAACGCTACAAGGGAAACCGGACTGATAATCCATTGGAACCGGATCCAGTCAAGTTTCCCAATGGTATGAAGTCGCTGGCGGATTATGCTCACGCAAATGGTTTCAAACTGGGAATATACTCTGGACCTGGCCAGATGACATGTGCTGGCTACACTGTACGTGAGGGGAAAGCCCAGTTTCGTTTCTCTTTTCCCCATGTCCTGAGATTCTTCTTGAGATGTGTCTGGTCCTTCCCTGGAGACATATTATCTTTCATCAAGCGTTTACTAACTCTCCATGACGATAGGGTAGTGAAGGGCATGAAGCCGAGGACGCTGCGATGTTTGCATCCTGGGGAATCGATCACTTGAAGTATGACAGTTGCTGCTCGAGTGGCAACACAGCACCGAGGTCAGAAATGGAGGAAATCGCTTTGAAAATGTCAAAGCCGCTTCTTGCACAGTCTCGCTCAATTGTATACCATTTTTGCCAGTAGGTGATCAGGAAGATCCCTTTTCTGGATGTCTCAAATGATCTTGAGCCATATCCTGTCTTTTTCTCCAGAATATCCTGACATGGCCTTTACTGACTGCCGCGTTTCCTTAGCTGTGGATGGGCAGATGTATGGGAGTGGGCTGCAGGCGAGGGAGCAAATCAATGGCGTATAGGCCAGGACATTTCTGATGATTTCAATTATCCTGGTAATCGCGAAAATTAGTAAGTTAGTCCTCATCGAGTGTCTCAGGAGTCATCACTCCAAAATTACGCCTGAGACAGAAAAATATGAATAAATGCTGACTGCGCGGCCATTCAGCTACTTCGATGTTCTAGATATGTTGGATCGGGGCAACGATCTTGTTGAATATTCAGGTCCTGGGCATTGGAATGATTACGACATGTTGATTGTTGGTCTTAACGGGAACAGCTCAGAGCTGGTTGGAACTGGAGCGTCAAACATTGAGTATCGCACACACTTCAGCATGTGGGCAATCGTGGCTTCACCACTTCTCATCGGATCTGATATTCGCATTCTCGACGATTATAACCTTCAAACCCTGTCGAATAAAGAAGTGATTGAGATCAATCAAGACCCACTCGGGATTTCTGCTCAGACAGTCGGAAGCGATGAGAACGAAGACCTGCAGGTCTACGCAAAAGAGATGTCTGATGGCAGTTATGCGGTTGCTCTGCTAAATCGAGGGAGCGAGACAGCTGAAATCAGCGTAAGTCCACGTCGGGACCTCGCGCTCCCATGGGACACGTATAGGGTGCGAGATCTTTGGAAGCACAAAGAAGGACTCTACGATGTTCCTTATACCGTGGAAGTCATGGCTCATGAAGCGAAAGTTCTGCGTATATCTAAGGTCCAAGCTAATGCTTCAACCTCCTTCTTTCATTAAGGTCGAGCTATCAGAGTCATGGCTAGCGGCCATTGGAGCCAACTTTCAAATATCAATCGTTGACCCCACTTACACTCTGTGTCTCTGAGCTTCGGCATCGTAGTAAGAATGCATCTCTAATCCAGCTTTCTCATAACCACACTTGACGTAGAACCCCTCCTTAGCCGGACTGCAATCAAGAATGGTCTCGATATTGTCAGTACGCATGTATCCAAATGATGATCTCTCTTACCTTGTAGCAGCCAGTGTTCTCCGCAATGTATGCCAGAAAATGAAGAAGGCTTAAGCCTAGCCCCTTGCCTTGCTGGTCTTCGGCAATTGCGATGTCCTCGATGTGCCCCTGAACCCCCAGTTTGTACAAGCTAAATCATCAGCGAAGAATTGATCATCTCAGTAAATATTGCACTAACAATTTCTTTTCGACGACCAGAGTTCCTGTCCCGACGATTCTCTTCTCAATATCTCCATCTTTCTGAACTAGCACAACCACAAAGTACGTCCCGTTCGAAGCTTTCAAGGCATCGAACCGCTTGATCCATGCATCTTCAGTAATGTCTCCGACATGTGTGAGACCTCGCAAAACATCCAGGTGACCGAGTTTGAAGTCACCGCGCTCAAGGGGTCGACATATATATGATTTTGGGAGAGACTCGAGAGTCTTCGCTGAAATGAGATCGCTCGAGAATAGAGCAGTCATCTTGAAGTTGATTTGATGAAGGTGGAAAAGCTTGAAGATCAAAGATGGGGGGAGTCTGCGGGGTGGGGTCGGCTATTACCCAAGCGAGGGTTTTGACAGCGACGACAAGATTTCCCTTGAAGACAACGGAGAACTTCGTTGGCGGCGAAAAAGCCTATATCACCCAGCTGAGGATTCGACTAATCTTGGGATTTCAATGGTCACAATATTGCGCGAGGAATTTTTTTGAGTATTCATTCATTCTCATACCATACAACCCCTCTAATCACTTCGCAAGGTACATTACCGACGGGCGAAATTAGGATCGTCAGATCCTATACATACATGTCCCCCAACGTTGCGACAAAGACAGACCAGAGACTAGATACGTTGTGAGTTGAATTTGACTACTGCCAGCAGCTCATCTCCAAATTCCAGGCCCTAAATGGATTGAAACTACTTCTGTTGCCTCCTTTACTTGTCACTAGTATTGCCATTGTTTCGGTTACCCGTGTTCCCGCCCCCAGTGTTGTTGTTGTTGTTGTTGTTGTTGTTGTTATTGGAAGTATTGCCGTTACCAGTGTTGCCATTGTTGTTACTGGAAGCATTATCATTGACTGTATTGGTGTTGCTGTTGGTGTTACCATTGCCATTGCTATTGGAGTTTTTGCCGGAGTTGCCTCCATTGCCTCCGTTGCCTCCTCCGGTGGAGCCGACAGTGAGTGGGAAAGTTGTCGCAGTCATCGAAGTAACACCAGCATTGTCCAATGCGGCTTGAGAAAGCTGGGTGATGCTAGGAAGAATGTTTGGGTTTCTGGATTGTGTTAGATATATAAGTATTTGATAAAACGGAAGACCTCAAGAAATATACCTAGCATTCTCAATGGCTGGGAGAGCTTGGGCAGCAGTCTGAGGGGTAGGGCTGTTCTGGATCGTCATGAGGCCGTCGAGAACAGCTGGGGTGTTCTTGACGATCAAGGCATTGGATTTGGCTCCGGCACTGCCTGCAGCTGTTGCAAGAACATTTCGTCTTTGATCCTCATCGGACTCGGCTTGAAAGGCAACAGTGGCGAGCTGTCTGATCTTCTCGGGGTCAGTCTCCGTACCAAGAGTATTCAATGAAGCGGAAACGGTCCTGGCATCGTTTGCAAAAGCACCCGCGGCGTACATGACGTTTGCTGCATTTGCGTTGCCATTAACGTAGGGTGGAGCACCAGAGCCTCCAGTATTGGAGGTACCAGTGTTTGAACTTCCAGTGTTCGAGTTTCCATTGTTGGCTGCAGCAGCATTGAGAGTGCCTCCATTATTAGATGAGGATCCAGTGTTGGATGTGGATCCAGTGTTGGATGTGGATCCAGTGTTGGATGTGGATCCAGTGTTGGATGTAGATCCAGTGTTGGATGAAGAGCCAGTGTTAGACGAGGCTCCCGATCCAGAACTTGCTCCAGTGCTAGCAGCTGCTTTAGGGGAAGATGAGGCCCGGTTGCTCAATGGAGCGGCAATCGAAGTACCGACCAAGGAAAGAAGAACAACATTGAGGAGCTGCATTATGATGGTTGAGTGGGAGATCAAAGAATGTGATTGGCGAGAAACGTTGAAAGGTATTAAAGGATTAGATAGAAGTGTTCGACCGGCGAATGTGATAAGAGAACTGGAATGATGAAATGAGCTGGATGATTGTACTGCAAGAAAAAGAAGTAGACTAGAAAGCAGGCGGAAGTTATGTGTCATAAGGTTCTCAAGCCTCGGGAGTCGTATCGCAAGAATCAAAGTATATTGGTATAGTTTACTTGTTGTCTCGCTATGAGCTTCCCTCGCATGGGAGTAAGGCTCGTCTCGGCCCCTTGGTAAACCCGTTAGAAACTTCCATCGCGTTAGTATTAGTTTCATTCGATCTCTGTTATGTTTGCTGATGTTCACGATGTCTATTTTTCTCAACTGGACGTTTCTGGGTTAGGCACTCCTAAGAGGAACTACCGGTAAACTTTCAGAGACTCACCGCAGGTGCCATCATTCTGAAGGTGAAGCGTACATTTTCCGGGGAATCTGAGTTCTGCACTCACCCTACAGTGCCTTGGCGTTCAGAAGTGGGGACGCAGGGGACACGCGACATATTGAGATGCCAAAACTTCAGATGCGATTGGCCGCCCTCAAAATTCGTCAAAGAATGTGATTGGCTCTCTTCGTATTGAATCAGACGACGATAGATGTTGATAATAATAGTCTGGTGTCAAAGAAGAGGATATTTCTTCGAATTGTTCCAAGTGCACCATTTGGGGGTCTTGGCTCGCTTAGTATGTTTGGACTCGCTTGAAACATCCACGGTCTTATCTTCAGTCACTGATGCGACAACTCTGTCAGCCTTTGCCTCTCCGATAACCGCCCTTCCCATGGCTTGGAAAGCTTAGTCGTCATCGTTCATGCGAGACTGCTTGACGGACTGAATTCTTCTCAAGTCCGAACAGAGGCCACCTAGAACCTCTGGTCTCCGGAAGCTTGATTTCCGGCTGGACTCAGCCTCCTCTGGCTTTCTCTTCATTCTCACTACTCTATCAACAGAGTTTCCCTTCAATTTACACTTCCAGATCATCTCATCTGATTCAGTATTGTCACTTTTGAGTTATCGTTTTTGTTGCTTTCTTGTTGTTTACTTTGTTTACATACATCAAGCTGGTCTTGATCATAATTTCTCTTAAAGGTCCTATTGAGCAATTCTAGTCATCTAATACCAGTTATGTCGACCAAATCTATCTTTGTTGTCGCTGCATTGAGCCTTTGTTCTCTGGTGGCCGCTCTTCCCACTACTGGAGTACCTGCTCCGCATTTAAAGAGACAAAATGCTTCTGCACCTGCTAAAAACTCTTCGGGCTTGACAGATGTTGATATACTTCAATTGTAAGATACCTCATCATCCACTAGAGAAAAATCTAACGTTTTCCAGTGCGTTGACTCTGGAAAATCTAGAAGGCGCATTCTATGCTCAAGGATTTAGCAAATTCCCCGATTCGGACTTCATGGCGTTAGGATTACAGGCGGCTGATGTCACAAATCTCAAATCTATCGCTACGACAGAGCAAGTTCACGTCACTACATTGACAGGAGCAATTGCTGGAGCAGGATTCAAGCCAGTGCAGCCGTGTACTTACAATTTTGGCTTCACGACAGCAGCTGCCATGGTGGCCACTGCCGGGAACTTGGAGAACATTGGTGTTTCTGCGTGAGAATAACTCTTTGAATATGTTGAATATGTACTGACATCATTATAGATATCTTGGAGCAGCGCCTTTGGTTCAGTCACCAGCAATCTTGACTGTCGCTGGGGAGATCTTGACTGTAGAGTCTCGCCATCAGACGTTGATTCGCACACTGTCGAAAACTGCCGCCATCCCCTCTGCTTTCGACACTCCTCTTGGTGTTCGCTCAGTATTTTCACTCGCTGCCCCTCTTATCACATCATGCCCCGATGGGTCCAATCTCAAGATCACGGCGTTTCCAACGCTGGCACTTGCTCCAATGCCTGCAATGGCGAACTCGACGTCTATGCCAGTGGGAACCAGACTGACCGTTCAAAATAATCCACAAGGAGCTACGAATTGCGCATTTTCCAACGGAGGAGCACCTGGGGGAACAATATATGTAACATACGAGAACAACGGATGTGCCGTTCCCTCGGGAGTGTCAGGCATCACCTATATGCACTTGACATCTTCGGTTCCCCAAGGAAACATTTTGACCGACAGCATTGTTGTTGCAGGTGTACAAGTTCTCAATGTCTCATAGATAATTTTTGGCGTCGCGGTTTGCGATACATGTAGGAGCTGGCTCTGTAAACACGAGACCATATAAGGGCATCAAATATAATAGCATGTGTATTTTTCCACTCGTTCACTTATTTTCATACATATTAGTTAGCAAAAATAGACATCGAATTTCTTCAGAATTCAACAAAATCCTGTATTGATTCTGCGATTGTGACGTAGTGAAGCATAATGTCTCGTATCCGCAGAATTGATCGACATATTCTCAGAAGTTTCTCCAACCCAACAATCCCATTTCGTCCGATTTTCTCAGCCGATATTTAACCGGGATGGCATGGTCACTCATGGAGCAAAATACACCGTCGGATGTTTCAAACATCTTCATAAAACAATTTGACACGGATGTTGAAAAAGAACCAATTCCCTAGCGTGCCGTTCGTTTCAAGTTCTCTACTGACACGCCAGGAAGGAAACATGACTTTCGATTTCTATCTCTATAGCCAAGTTTTTTGTACCTGTTCGCATCTCAATCTACTATCGGAATCTGTTCTGTCAATTCATGGTCGGGCTTGAGTCAGCGACTGTAATTTTTCTTCCATATCCTCCTAATTCATCATACACGACGTTGACGTCCTCATTAAGCTCTCAAATATAATCGATAATAGTTCCCTTACAGTCTTTTTGTAAAAATGAGGGTATTCTCATTTTTGTTTGTTTTGGGAGCAATCTCCGCTGCTCAGGTAAGATCAATGGGGCATGCAAATGGTATTTCGCTAACTGTTTGGAGGCACAGGATCAGATCATCAATGAAACGCCATTGTCGACATCAGGAATAACAGATACAGAAGGAGCAACTCCTCCACCACCAGCAGCTCCAGGTCCAATGCCCGGTATGCCTAATATGTCACCACCACCTCCTCCACCTCCTCCACCTCCAGCTGCAGGTATGCCGCCTGGTATGCCTCCAGGTATGGAT
>JACBAH010006512.1:0-11195 GCA_014282315.1 Neospermospora avenae | reverse complement strand
GGTGGAGGAGGAGGAGGAGGAGGATGAGGAGGAGGAGAAAGGGAAATGGAAAGGGGAATGGAGGAAAAGGGGACGCACTGTAGGTTTCGAGCTCGATGTCCCAGTCTGGACCGTCTTTAAAGTCTTCCGTGGCAAAGTAGCCTGCTGTTATGATCTGCGAGAGGCGTCAGCATCAGCATGCTCTCTTATCTATTTCCCACTCCCCAATATCAATTCCAAAGCTCGTTATTCACCACCCTAATAACCTCCCAAAACCAAAACTTACCACGACATCAAACCCCCTCCCCTCGCCTCCACAAACACCCACCTCCTTCAACTCCTCCACGAGCTTCCCACCCACATTCCTATCTGACAAATCAATCCCCTTCGCCCATACGATCTTCGTGTCCAAGTCTGTAGATGTAGGAGCTTCCTTGTTCCGCGTAGTACCATAGACAGTCGTGTCTTTCTGTGAGGCGTAGGCGTTTGCAAGACTCGCGCCTAGGCCGCGGGTCGCGCCGACTATGAGCTGTGGAAATACCCGCAGTCAGTATTGTGGGGCTGAGTAGAAAGAAAGGGGTGCATTGAAAGCCGTGAGAAGGAGATATGAGAAAGCAAAAAAGGTGGAAGGAGAGCGCAGCAGGACGATATGTGGTACGGAGGGTCCCGTATGATGGCGCGCTTAGGAATATGGCATAACGAGAAGACTCACAACGCGCATTTTCGTGGTCTAGAGGTGCTGGATAAGGATTGAGCGGGCTATCTGGAGAGGGTGTTATCTGTTGAGGAATTATGGGTAGATGAGATTGGATTATGAATGTGAATGACGTGCGGAGCTGAAGCTGAAGCTGGAGCTCATGGAGGGGTAGCTGCGAGCGTGATAGTGCGGGGTAATATGTATGTCAGAGGATCTGTGACACCATGCCTATCAGGTGAGATTAGTCTAAGGTCACTTACTCCATTCTTCAAGATAACAATTACATACAAGGATTGGTCATGATTACGACTAGAAGTCAAAAGTTGTCATAAAGCTAAATAAAAATCAGGTTGTGAAAGGGGTTGCTTGTCATTTTTACGACTGACTGTACCTACCATATGAATTAGCCATAAGTTCGCATTATGGAACAACTTGATAAACACATGAACCGACACTCTTCTTCCTTGCATGGTTATCATCGATGGTCCGGAATTATATGTTTGCTTCAACGGAGGAAAGCTAAATACCGGGATATCCTCTTACGTTCTGGTAGCAGGAAAAACGAGAATTCAAAATGTCGCTGAAAAACCTATGTGTTGATTCTTATCCGATAGATTAGAGCTGGTGATAAGGTTTATATGTAGGCTTTTCCGGTACCATGGAGTGCCAGAAAGGGCTATTTTGATCGGATTACAGTACCCGAGCGACTGGGTGAGACCCTCTTCGGGAAAAGAGGAAGTCCGTGTATCTTTTCTACCAGCTTCTGTTCAAGATCCAGGTTGGGACGCCCAGAATTCGAGCCAAAGGCTGCAAAGACTTTCGCGTTTGCATCTAAGGAAGGAAGAGGCTTGTCACGAAGCGGAGGAGAATTTATCTCGGCGTGTCGAAAGGGAATGTCTGGGTAGATAGGTCGTTGTCCAAACTAAGACAGATTTACACAGTTATAAAATTAGAATAATGCCGGAGAATGTAGCCTCTCTAAGTTGTTGAACTTTACAGTCATATATTGGCCATCATAATCTCGAGGTTCGATACTAGGTGTAATTTTCCGAGTATCTTGCCTATCTAGCTGGTATCGAGAAGCACATGAACGTATTATCAAGATAGGGAAAATAGTATGGCTTCTGAGTAGAAAAACTAGAGATAGACATCAGCTATCATATAGCTTCTTCCATCAAGAATTGGTTGAATGAGTGGTTCGCCATTTCGCGTGTTTCTTTTACCTAGGTATTCATATCTCAGCTCTAGCACATCTTTATTCTGGAAGATTATTTTTGATCCCTCTTTCGAATCGACAAGCTCTATGATAGTAGCATCTCTCGCGACTGTCGGTTGCAGAGTTGCTGTCAGTCTCGCTTAACTATTGTGTGGAAACAAAACAAAACACACAGATCCTCCACTTTCACAGACGCCTACCGAATGACGCCCTATCCGGGAAAAGAATCACTGCAGACCAAAATAAAAATGGGAACAGGAAACCGAGACACGGCCGATTATGTCCACCAATCCTGCTTCTGCTGTGGTCAGAAGACGAAGTCAGGAAGAGTTGGTGGCTACATTCACGCCGGACCGACTGTGAAATCCTGGAATCTTTTCATGATCTTACAATTATTCAGTTCATGAGGCGTATCACCCTTGCCGCCCTAATTAGCCACTCTCATCTGGAATAACTAATTTGCCACATTCGCGAGAGATCCATCACGCTACCATCAACGTGCGTCAGAGAGGTTCTGCTTGTTCCGCGCACGAAGCAGAAAGGTATTTTTGGACTTTAAGCATCTCTCACCATACATCTCAAGCTCGCGCACAATGAAATACCACAGATCCGACACACGATATCGCTACCTTCCTACCAGTCCTCATGGTCGTTACGCTGATTTCGAGATCGAGAGTACTCCGAAGACCGTTATAACAGACACGGTCGAATCGTCCAGTCACGTCATCGAGCTCGATCACCGTCTTCCACTCATCGAAGAAGAAACACATCACGTTCTATCAGCAGACCCGAGTCCGCGCTCGAAGTCACGCCCAGAGGTGATCATCTCAGGTTTCCCAGCGATCAGCTTTTCTGCAGAAACCTATTCCCAAGCACGACGCGACAAGATCTCGTGAGACTGTTCAGACCATATACCGAACCTTGGCGGCAAATGTCATCTTGAAGAAAGCAAAGAGAGGAGCAGTCAAAGCTTGGGGAGTTATAATCTTCCGAAGTCCAGTGCTGGCTAAACCCTCCATGTCTTCGTGTCAGATGTGCCGTTCGGTATCAGAATCAACCGCTTAGAGCCGTGCCTGAAGTTCAAAATGGGTGGAATCTACTAGTCAGTGTGAGAGCTGCAACTACGAGCTAGTCAGTATGTCTTCATCTTTGGTGCTCCATTGATGATCTTGAAGGAAGTTCTAGAATAAAGGAACATGCCACTTACCCACTCGAATCACTTGAACGCATCGCTTCGAAGAACTCTCCATTTACTCGGTTGGAGATTCTACGAAAGCACTGGATAGACCTGGAATAATTTGACGGATATATCGCAAGTATTGAGCGACTTGGAGTCAAACTCGTGACCTCTGAGGTAAGTCTAAGGATTGGAGCCTGAGACTTATCGTGCGTGCTGACATCAAACATAGTCCCGGTCCATCATTTTTAAGGACACACTCGAAGAAAATTCTCGATTAGCTTTATTTTCTTACCTCAATTATGCCCTCGAAAGATTCACCAAATTTAAGATATTAGGTTGATTAGCCCGCAGACTGGTGACACTCACGAGAATCCCAGGTGTACCATTCATGAAGTGTCTGCGAAGATATAACCAGCGAACTCTGGAAAACTGCAAGGGCCTGGTGGGATTGATTTGCCGTTCAAATACTTGTATGCAAAGCTGTAACGCGATGTTTTTGATGAGATTAAGGCGTTAAGGAGGAGATGAGTGGACAATTGGCGTGGTTGTTTCAATCGGCAGATCAGCGAGCAGCGAGCATGTCGAAGCGATCAAAACAGTGGATGTAGAGATGTTAGTTCTCGTCATGGCTCCGAGAGATCTCTGGAAGTAATAGACGATCTGTAGATGATAATAAAAACTTCATCCGAGTGAAAAACATTTTTGCTATTTGTGTGAGGTTAAAACTAGACACTCCGGAAGTGTAACTTACACATTATTCTAGGATTCAGAGCCAGTCTAAAAAAAGAGTGAGGCCATTGATCAATGGCATGCGAAATAAGGCTTTGCACATCCACGTACTGCAGCTAATAAATCAGTCGAGAACGTGTTTGCAGTCCTCTAGAGTCTGAAACTGTACTCTGGAACATTGCTGTTTCGATTTTCGAGCATTAAAGATCTCTGCGGAGGCGAATACCATTTTTGACATACACCCTCACCATGGCGCAATATGTGCGGGCTTCGACTTCTTGTTCGAATTATGTTCGTTTTGATATCGAAAGTGCAAGTCAGAGGCGGCAAATCTGTGCACTAAGAAAGCCAGAACTTCAGCACTGTTTGCGAAATCGTCAGTGGGAATATCACGCCACGGCAAGGAAAATTTCTTGATGTGTCATGAAGATACATCAGCTGCGTCGATAAGGCTTTCACCCCAAAGAAAAGTGACGCACTACACCTGTCGAGAGAATATGATAGTAGGGGGTAAAGTGTATGTCAAGGTGACTTTTCTTAGTCTTCATACCCATTCGGTTTCGATAGAGATGAAGAGTTCCAGCTTCCGGACTGTTCTATCAGACAGAAAGGACCGAAAAATCCCGAAAATTGTAATATAGCGATAGACCTAGCGAGAGAACTGCAAATTATTCATAGTTAGAAAAATATACACCTTGCATATTTCCCAGCCTCTCCTGTCAAGGAACTGGTTCTGCTTGTTGAACTCCAATTCGAGCGACAGTCCTTACAAGACTAATTTACATGATACATCGATTTTCCAAGTTATGTACAAGATTCTGCAGAAGGAAGATCATCAAAGAGAAAACACGAGCTACGGATGAGCAATTTATATTTCACGCCATACAGAATCAACGGAAAGCTAGAAATCTTGGCTGAAGTCATACGAGAAGACTGGTCTTGGATGACAATCTGCCTTAATCCTTTTTATATATACTCCACCTAACATTTCTCGTGCGCTCGGATTTTCGATTTCCGCACTGATGCAACTTTTGCGATGCCCTTCAAAACATGGCGCAAGATACATAAGAGGGCGGAATGAAATGTAGAGGCTATAGATGGTTCTTGAGACAAGGTTGGTCTGGCATGGAGCACTTGAGTGTGATGTGTGCTTTCTTGGGCACATATATGTGGGATCCCGCCACGCTTTCCACAGTGGAGCGAGAATCTCAGCGCTCTGTTGTGAGGATTTGATTTGTGGACTACTCTAGGAATCGAAGCTCTCCTCCATGTCGAATCACAACTCTGTGATCTCCAGATCTGACGGTCAAAACTATTGCTTCTTGCCACAATATCCGCTTCCCCGCCAGGGAGACCTTCATTGCGTCAAATTTGATTCTGTTATACCTATCAAAATCTAGATCTTGCTGCATCAGTCGCACGACACTAAATTTTTGAAGCATGCAATGGCTGAGTGTTCAGTGCGCTGTTCTGATATTCTAATACGTAAGTTACCCACAGGAGCTGTATCACTGAAGATTTTTTTGTTTTCAGAGGTCAAGAAATAGCTGTCGCAGGTTAGCATAAAGTTTGCGTGCTTTGATAGGGGAGATAAGAATAACAGGAGTAGATCTGAAAGTTCTCGATCTTGGGTATGGAGTAGGACAAGAGTACCTTCAAGTGAGATTCCAGTGAAAAGTGATAAAAAGACTTTCCAATTGCAAAGCTATACGATCGCTGCTTTAATAATGTAACCTATCACGAATGCATCCAAATTGTATATTTTCATGACCTAATGATGCCTTTATCGCCTCCAGATTATCAAATCATATCAGTATCGCAGGTGTATAGCTCATTCTGGATACTAAGGATATCAAAGTGAACTAGCAGAAAGCTTCAAGATCCAGGTAGGATGAGTATGAAGAGAAGGGTTCCTCGGAAATTACACAATATCACGAAGCAAGTACAGACTGTTCGGAACCTTCTCAATGTTGCCAAGCCATATGGAATTCACTTATTGAGATTTTCTAGATGCAAAAGTCTTCAAACTTCCAAGCTGAGCTTGAAGGCTTCGTTAAGAGCCATGAAATTGGCGTTTCAATAGAGGTTACAAGATCTGTCACAGGTAGGTAGGTATTTTTCCTAGCACATGTTACAGCAGAATACTCTCTGAATAGTGTATGTCAGCCGGCTTTTCTGGTGACAATTGTCTACAGGTAAATATAATATGCAGCGAGCTCTGGCGTAAATGCTAAGTAAGATCGGCTGAGATTGCTTCTAAAGACAGCGAATGACACTTCCAGTGACTTTCAGATTTGCTGGTAGTACTTGTGAGGGAGCTTTAGGAGAGAGCCAAGCCGTACTTTTGATGAAGAATAGGTGCACATAAAAGATTGATGTTGCCAAGATATATAAGATACCTTCTTATAGTGGCTTATCGAAATTCACCTCAGATAAGCTGCACCTTTGCCAACTTGCAATCTAGTCGCCTGGTCACGTTGTGTTTGGATGCGCCTCGCTTGATTATGTGCTAGCTATATCTGGAGTAGCCCCATTTCTCCTCCCCTTACCCACTCGAGGCAAAATCCAGTTTTGGAATTTTCCTCGGCACCTCACTATTCAAGTTCCTCGCAGATCTCAAGCTATTGGAGTGAGAAGAATCAGTTCCGACCTCGATCCCATTTTCGCGAAAGAGCGACACCAGCTCCTGATCCACATCTTCTCCATCAACTTCCATTTTGATACAATTACGACTCAACCTCACCTTTAGAACATCGCTGATATCATCCTTCTCTCAAGTCGAAAATCTCACAAGGTTTACTCAACCTTGCTCGGCTTCGGATAGATCAATACGCTTCGAAATCGACGAAATGACTCCTCGCGGTTGCACCTTGTGTAACAGACTACCCGCCGGTCATACTGGCCACAAGAAGTGCAACGGTTGCAAGTCTGCATTGTACTGCTCGATCGATTGTCAGAAGAAGGATTGCGCAACCATAAACTTATCTGCGATCAGCTCGCGTCTTTCGAAGAACAGAACCCTCGACCATCCGTCGCCCATAAACTTGCTATACTTCTTCCCGTTGATTCGTACGAGCCAAGGCTGGTATGGTTGAAAGCTACCAAGGAGTTTGAGTACATGGAGTTTGAAGATCCCGAAGTTGACGAGCATCTTGGAAATGGTGAACCACACGCCGAATGTATCAATGTCAGTTCTAGATTGGCTAGAAGCAAGCCTGGCCAGCAGAGATACAACTTGGACCACACCAACCTCATCTACATTCGAGGTAATGGCTAGGCAGATGGTTCAGCTCCCAATCAGTGTGTATTGCACATGATGAAATCACCACATGCGCATGTCTGGAAGGGGCCCAATGGTGATTCTAAGCCAACCAGGAACCAAGATGGATCCTCTCGTATACCAGGATATCACTGCTACGAGTCTTCGAGTTGTCGCAGATTTCATCAGGGTCTATGGTTCTGGAACCAATATTTCCGGGCCCAACCTCAATACTGGTTCTGCAGCTCTGAAGCATATGTTCCCCGACAAGCAATCAGGTTTTGTGCAAGGTGTCGAGATCTCTGGCAAAGGCGACGTTATCCTCCATGGAAGGATGAACTTTGTCGAGGTCCAGGTTCCGACTGAACATGCTATCTTCAACAAGAACCCTACTCAGATCTCCAAACACATGGGACTACCCCTCCTCGTTATAAAGGTGGGAGGCTTTAGCAGTGAAGATATGGAAATGGGCGACAAGAAGGACTTCAACGCATTTCAGAATCGCACCGCTTTATTCTTGAACATGGAGGCGGATGTTCGGGGAAAACTATGGGGTTTAACTGATATCCTAGAATGGGACACGGAGATTGGAACTGTCCTGGTTGTCAGACAAGATAGAAAACCCTTGACTTCTCCGCAAGTTGAGGCCGTTGATATGTTCTGCCGATTTGAGCTATATCCTGCCATGGCAGCGCTTGAGCAAAGCTTCTACGATGCACCTGAGAAAGAGTTGCGTAAAGCTAAGGAAGGTTTTGTTCGAGATCACATAAGCAAAGAGGCATTTGAGAAATACTTTGACGAGATGAAGGAGAAGAAAGTTCATGCTGGTGATGGTATCTGGGAGTATGCCACATCTCCATATTGGGAATGAAGTACAATGGAAGGAATTCCTGGGAAGTTGTCAAGGAAGATGCGTGAGACTCAGAACTTGAAGCTAGAATAGCTTTTTATCACTCAGGAATACTTTGTATATTACGAATGAAAGCAATCACTTCTCCAGTACCACCAAGCATCTGCGATCATCAAACAATACCTGGCTCTTGACATTAAATCTAGGATAGTCTTATGACGTTCAATGGACTAGTAAAGTAAAAGCACCAGAATAGTTTGATGGCGTTAATAAAGACAGAGAGTCATGGAACTATCCCATGAGTTTTAACTGTTGCTCTAGAAAACCCAACTGACAACCTTGGACTTTACATTTCTAGCGCTTTCTTCACCGGTTAGTAAATAGTCTAGCCCGGCGAAGTAATATGGCGGTGACACTGTCAAGTACCTGCTCTGCTCAGCCCATTCACCTTTACGACTATTGTCAATAAGCTATGTCTACTTCGAGGTCAAGGCTTTAACGTCTTGGAAGCCTTGGATCTTGAATCACGAAACCTTTTGAAATGGAATGAAAACCAGGCCTATCCCATTGATGGTAAGCCTCGCATATCTATACCTTATTCATGGTCTGACTTCGTCAAAGGCACAGAATTCTCACCTCGGGAAAACAAAAAGCGTCCCGCATCTATCGATCTGCCAGGCAAGCTCAACAACCTCAAACCTAACGTCTCCGACATCTTACATCATGGAGCACCTGAGATGTGCGCTTTGTGACAGCGAGACTGCAAGCCTTTGCATGCTTTGCAAAGATGCTGCTTTCTGCGCCAAGGGCTGCAGATTCAAAGGGAAACGCGTCCACGAGCTTCTATGTCCGGAAATTGAACGCTGGGGCCAGTCGACTCTACGTCCCACCGAGGAATCCTATATCGGCATATTCTTCCCTGAACAGGGCACCGGGCCGGAGTTGTACTGGTCTAAAGGCAGATACAAGTTCGAGATCAACGAAGCTACTGGTCAAGTCGAGAAAACTGACCTCCTGAGCATGGACGGCCAAGAAGTCACGTCTGGCGATATCGAGATCACTTACAACTATGCCACAGATCTGGAGCTTTCGATCCCTTTGATATTCAGCATGCGTGATCGCAGAGCCCTTGATGGATCATCGGTCAACCTCTCCATTCTAGAGTTGACACGTGGAGATCAACGTGGACTATGGGCAGGACCAGCTGTCATTTACTGCCGTAACGAGCATGTCTCCCTGGCTGACTTGACGTACTTTGCCACATTTCTCAAGTTCTGTCGGGACAATGATGGCTCCCTCAAATATTCTATCAGGGTGGGTGCGCTTTCGCATGTGGAGTCTGGTCGTCCTAAATTGTTCAATGAGGTGAAGGAACTCGCCAAAGTCAGAAAAGAAATACGAGGAGTTGCGGGGGTATCGGTCTCTGCAAAGAGAGTTCACTTCGATCTTACAGTTATTGAGGATGAATGAGATAAACTTTGAGAGCGATATGTGCGTTGGCAATTTGGAGGCGCTGTCTGCAACGGAGGGATAAATTTAGTCGATTCACAGACTATCTAGAATACATTTCTCAACGATGATATGTATAGCCGTATTCGATTCGTGCGTGAAGAGAAGCGACGCTGGAGAAGCGTGCTGGTTTCCAGCATTTCTTAGTGAAATGGGTGTTAATTTGAAGATGATCATCATAAGAATTTTTTTGTTGGAGAATAACTTGCGCATTGATAATTTGGCAGATAATCGCTCCTGTTTTGATCAATCATTAAGTATTGTAGACTTTTGCCTGTACATTAGCTTTTAAGTAAAGTGCTCAAGTAAACTCGAACCTTACAAATGCAGTATCAGGTAAAGGTCTTTTTAGTCCGTAGAGTATGGGACATATAGATTAAGAGTAGATCGAAGGAAACGCCACCTTTGAATTTTGACCCAAGAAAAAAGATGCATTTACAGGTTGATTCCTTTCAATTTGATCTATGAAGCGAGTGAATAGAGGAGAGGAATGAATGAATACATGGAAGTTGACTTCATTCTAATTACACAAGAAACCTCTCCTACCTCGAGCCAACAAGTATTCCAACTGATCTTTTTTTTCAATCCTCCAATACCAACGCCAAAATCGAACCAATATGGCTCCTTCAGGCTGTTGTATCTGCAATAAGCCCAGCACAACTCAATGGTCAACTTGCAAATCTGCGGACTACTGTTCCCGCCCTGCCAAGATAACGACCTATCTTCTTACGAATTGCCTGCAAAGACATCTTCAAGTTCATCACTACTACACCGAAACCAACCACGGATTGTGTGCTTGCAATCTATTTCCCAACCCTCCCGTTGATGACCAAGGGCTGAGCTCCAGTCTTGTTTTTGGTTCGATGGATATAAAATCGTTACCACGGATGCATCAAGTCGAGCTGTCGAGTTTACCAACTGCTTTGCTGATAAGAATAACGGAGTTGCAGAATCCAAAGGTTTCAAGATATTTCAAAATTATGTCAAGAAGGCTGATCTCGACTACACTGTCGTTCCCCACTACAGACACGCTTTCCTCTTCGACAAATCTCGACTCATGTTAAGCTTGCTCGGAACTACTCAAGGAGCCCTTGAATTGATACGGGGAGGATCCCTGCTGGTCTACAGTAGACATGGACTTTGTAGGGATTCGGACGAAGTCGAGTGCAGCATAACTTTATCCGGTTTTCAGGTATTTCTGGACTTTTGTAAGACGTACGCATATGATGGTCCTGGTAGTCTGTTGAAGGAGAACATCTTGTTCGAACTGGAGATCACCAACCAAGTTTTCTTCGGCAAAACCCTAAGCGAGGACCTGGGTGGACATGCATGCAGAGGTGTAGAGGTTGCATGCGTTGGGGATATCAAGATTCGTGGGGTACCAAATTGAACAGAGTCAATATGCCTGCCAGTCATCCCATCTGGTCTTTATCAAATGGGCAAGTGCTCCCACCAAAGCCACTCAGATGATTGAAGTTCTTGTTCGGGTGCGAGAAGTCTATCCCGATGCTCGATTTACGACACGGGCAGCATGGATGATGAACAATGAGCAAGTAGTGTATCTTGAGATGGGAACTCACGCCAAGTCTCTAGCTTGGGGTGAGCCAGATTCTGGGTAAACTGGAAAATTCGGGTAGGACAAATCATCGGACGGGTGTTGGTCGTTCGTGCGGACAAGAAAGACATTACTCTACACCAACTCGAGGCTCTTATCGCGTTTTTTTGAGATAACGTCACATCATAAATTGACGAGCAGAGAGAGCGACTGTCAAGACT
>JACBAH010006511.1:0-11185 GCA_014282315.1 Neospermospora avenae | reverse complement strand
GGGCTGGATGTGCGGGTTGTTGAGGAGGTTGTCTAGGAACAAGTGTTAGATGTTTCCTGGCACGTTGATGATAGCTCAACAGGAGGAACGGTATCAACGGGAATCCATTTGAGACAACGTACCATTCTCCCATCTCTGTCGTCGCCGACTCCCCTCTTTCCCCCTCAACAATGCCTCTCGTCTCTTCATACTATCCCTCCTCGCTCTCGCCACTCCCTCTCCCTTTACCTTCTTAGGCTTTTCCTCAACTTCATCTTCTAATGGGATGCTCAACGTGACGCCCTTGCTGGGGATAGAGACTGAGGGAGTGATAGACAGAGTCTGGAGAGCAGTGGTTGCTGTCCAGGTCGGAATGTCGATGGGTTGGACTGATTGAGTAGGAGACGTGGTGGCTTGAGTAGGAGGAGCTTGAGAGGGTGGCGGGACAGAAGAGTAGATTGCCATGATTGCGATTTATGTCGATGAAATCGAGTCTTGAAGATAGTAAAATGATAGGCTTGTTTGAAGTTTAGTTGGAACTGGTTGTTGAAATTAGTGTTGTTGGTTGTTACGCGTTGCGATTCCGGAGGGACGTGCAAGTGATGATGCGTATGCTTATCGTAGGGGTTCAGCTATTGATCTTGATCGTTCCCAAGTATTCGTCTGTTGCTGTGAATTTTCGAACGATGTAAAAGATTCCGAGATACGCTGATGTGTCTGATAATGATTCGAATGATAGAATCGTGCGATGGGATGTGTCACTGTTGAGGTTGCGGACAAAGGGGGATACCTGGGGATCAGGTATGGGGAGCTCGGAGCTAGGTCTAGCTCATGTCAGCCCCCGTCCATGCAATGCGATGCGATGCGATAAGAAAAGAGTGGGGAGACATGGTCGAAGCTCACCAATGAGGAAGAAGATTGCAAGGGCGTGGATGACTCCTTGATATCTGTGAGTCTAAATGAGCGTGAGATTGCTGGCCTTGGAAGGGTTGATCAGAAGCGCGTTGGAAAGTTACATAATATGAGAGGAGGGGTGCATAGAATTTGAAGTATTTGAGTGACTTCGCAGGAGGTGATAGAGGGAAGGCCGGTATCCGCCTTATGAGAATTGCCCAGGTATGAGTGAGAAGAGTAAGTATTACTCGAACAATTCTGTCAGTAACCAATTTGTGAGCTAGATCACATGGCCAGCGATATACTTCAAGAAGCGTTGCAGAGCAAATATCCGCATTTATTCAGTGTATGTTTTCGAAGCTATCGGATTACTAGAGCCGTTTGTCCTGCAAAGCAACTTTACAACTTCGCAAAAGCTAACTCATACACCAATCCCAGAGTCAACCTAGCATGCTGAAGCATATGATCGAAGCTTAGGTACTTGATAGTATCATCGCTGGTATGAATATGCTTATCAGAGTCACTGAAAGCAGATTCAATGACGAACGCAGACGGGTATCCTGCTTTGGAAGCTGATGCATGATCGGAGCATGCATAACCGCACTTCGTCTCCACGTATGGAATGGAGCAGTACTAGTATCATCAGTCAACATGTTTCGGCACTTGGGGAGCCTCCAGAGGTGAATGAGGAGGGCGAAAAGGAAGAAAGACGGATCATAACATACCTCAGTGACAATCGTCTTGATGAACTCCGTCAAAGCCGGATCCACAAAATCAGTAATAACACCCACACTCTCCTTCTTCCCATTATCCAGCGTCCCCTGCACGAATCCTGTCATATCCTGCTGCAGCATAGCCTTAATATCTCTCCCCGTCTTCTCATACTCCGTGAAAATAGCTTGACTACCTAACAACCCACCTTCTTCGGCTGAGTACCAGTGGAACTCCACTGTATTCTCTCCTTTACCCTCAATGATATCTTTCGAAGTGAGGAGCACACGTAGGGCTTCGAGGATCGTCACTGTACCCGATCCATCGTCGTCTGCGCCGGGTGCTGAGAAAATGGATGGGAGGAAGAGGTTGATGCTATCTTGATGTGCGCCTACTACGACCGTGGAGTTCTTCTTGCCGGGAATGGTGGCGATGATACTGTTTTGGCCCCAGGGATGCTTGAAGTGTACTGCCGAAGCACCGTGTTTATCTGCGCCAGAATCAGAAATCGTCTTCTGTACTTTCTTGAGAAGCCATTCGGAAGACTGGCGGCCGTAGTCGGATTGATAGTAGCGAGTGTGGAAGGCAGAGAAGGTTTCGAGATTTGCTTGCATGTTATCCTTGTCGAGGGATTTGAGGAGGGGTTTGAGCTCTTTTTGGAGGGTAGGTTTAGATGGGAAGGAGGGGGTCTTCTTGCTGCTGGACTTGAGGGTGGCGCCTAGGTCTTGGGTTGTAGTGATGTCCATGAAGTTTTGGCCGTTCTGGGTAGTGTTAGTAAAGGGAATCAATGGAAATAGATCGAGCGTACTCGGCGCAATTCCCATTTCTCTTCCTCGGTCACCCATTGTGTCTTTCCTGGAGATAGCTCGATCAAGAAGCGCTCGTCTTCAATGGAATTGATAAGAACGACTTGATCGGTCTCTTGCTTCTCGACGAAGCGTGCATTTACAGATGCAGCTGAAAGGGCCAGGAGAGATATGGTCGTGAGCTTCATGACGACTTTGATATGATGGTATTATGGTTGTGTTGATGTCGTGCGATAGAGGATCGAGCTCGCCTCTAAGTGATGAGCAGCTTGATAGCAGGCAGCGAGTCCGCGCCCGTGCCCACTTTCGGCCTCGGGATGGGCCGAAAGCGGCAGCTCGAACAGCCAGCCAGCTGGGTACAGCTTCAGCCACAGATCAACAGCCACATTTCTCACAGGACGGTATGGAAGCTTTTCTTGCCCCTCACGGAGTAGAAAGAGCTTGAGCTGAAGTATGACGTTGATGTGCCTCGCTGGTTTCATAAACCTCATATATGCCCAGAGAGATCAGCAGTCAGTAGGTATCCAGTAATTGGATGTTCAGATGTGTAGGAGAATCCCGATCGTACGTAAAGGACTCGGGCGCCGTACAACCTGGAATATATATATATACATTTAACCAACTCTGAAGAATGGTCGAAGGGCGCAAGTATGGCTATGGGTCCGGACCAACCTAAGACTACAGGATTCAGGAGCTGAGTACTTGGAATTTTCCAGCTGTCTGGTCTGGTCTGGTCTGGTCTCACAAGCAGCTTTCTTTGGTCTGATAGCATGCTGTCTTCTCTCGTCTCACTGCAAGTACCTAGGTAGATATCTGATACGTCTCTCGGTGCACCTCGAGACGACACAGCCAATTTCATGCTGTGCACACATACATTTCGAGGAGCCGGGACAACCGAGTGCTTCATTTCCATCCTCACATCATCAATAGTACATACAGTATGAGCGGTTGCAAAGAGTCTGTTTAGCCAGAGCCTGGTTACAACTCCCAACACCTTGGCAGAACGTCAGGGAATATCTGACAAACGAGAGGAGGTACCTTAAGGTACCTTACCTATTAAAATTTACATGAGCCGCAGATACCGTATCCATGCCAAAGATCCTCATAATCCTTATAATTACAGTACAGTACTACGAGACTACCTGACCTGAGGTACGGCGAACGAAGCTCCAGCTGACCAGCTCTGCACTTCCCTTCCCCGCACTTGTCCCAGACCGGCCATAATCTGCAGCCATACACCAGCACCAACCCTCTACGCCACACACACGCCTTTACACGCTCTCGAACGCGTCTCCCACCGCCCTCATTTGCGAGTTCACCGGGCGTGTAACCCTTTCAGGTGCGGTGAAATGACCCAAGGTCGGTACAAAGTAGGTAGGTAAATGAGAATGGGATAAAGTATCACTTACTTACCTTACCACATCCTCTCGCGCCCACATGCTGCCTGTGACCAATGAGAAGTGAGAAAGGGTTGAGCGTGGTGCTAGGTACGTACGTCACTGAAGCCCAGCGCGGATGTTGCGCCTGCCTGTATTGCCTGACCTGAACCTGATCGGAATCAGATTTAGCGAGAGGGAAGGCTGAGTCGAAATCATTTCCATTTCCATTTCCATTTCCATTTCCTGTCCCTCCATTCTCTCCTCCACGTTTCTCCTTCGATTTCTCTTCTCTTCTATTTGAGTCAAGCTTGACACATTGACATCGAAAGGGAAGAGACTTCAATTCGTGACGTCGTAAGTAACAAACTCTCACCTATCCCCACTTCTCACGCGAGACGGACCGTTTTCCTGACCCTGAATTAGATTCTTGACCTACAGACCCATTGAAATTGAAACGCCTCTAAAAACCGAATTCTTCGATTCCCCCTTCTCCGTCCAATATCAAACTCTAATTCCACAACCCCAGCATCTCAACCACCGCTACCATATTCAAGATGGCCGGCTTCAACGGTATGTCCATACAGAAAGATGCATCTATCTACTCACTCCGACCATCGTCGATCTCGGCGTTTCCTATCTACCTGCACTCAAGCCCACACGACAATCTCAGACTAACTTTTCCCAGCAAACCCCTTCACAAAGCGAGGATCCCACAATGTTCAAGCTATTTGGACCTACAAGGTCCTGACCATCCTCAGTTGGCTCTTGGTGGTCATCACCACCCTCAACTACACCTTCACCCACCCACACGATGATAAGAAACATTTGAGAAACACGATTGGGGGTCAGAACAAGGCTTATCCTACTCCATTCGCCATGAACGGCTTGATGGGTTTATTGTACTGGTAAATACTCCTTTTTGCACCCGGAACCTGACCCCAAGCCGTACTGACAAGCCAGGATCGCTCTCTTCCTCTCCCAAGTCGCTTACATGTGGCACCTCTTCTCCAAGAATGGCGACCACGTCCAGGCTGCCGCCGGCGTGGGAAGCCACTTCATCTTCAACAACCTCCTCCAATTCGCATGGGTCATGCTCTTCGTCCGCGGTCATTTCGTCTGGTCAGAAGTGATCCTAATCATCAATTTCTTCAATCTCTCCTTCCTGTACTTCCGCCATAATACATACGTTCGGGCGATCCATTTCCCAGCTGTCTCTGGCCCATTGGCTTGGACCTTCATCGCGTTGTACTCGAATGGCGCTATCGCTGTTAATGCTCACACCCTACCTGCACGTATCTTGGCCAATGTTGCTATCTGGGGTATCTTGGTCTATGGATTGTTCTTCTTGATCGTCTTTAAGGTATGGTTCCTCCTAAGAATGCTTAGCACATACTAACGTGTTTAGGACTACACCATGGGCTTCGCTCTCAGCTACCTCACTGCCGCACTTGGTGTCGGTCAATTCTTCACCAAAGTGATTGCTTTCCAGTGGATCTTCGCTTTCACCATCATGGCGACCCTCTTCCTAGCTACTCTTGTCATTGCCATTCCAGGCATCTTCGGCAAGGTAATCAGCTTCAGCAGAGAACACGTTATCTCGGCCGATCAAGAGAGAGCTCCTCTTTTGGACGATGCTTAGGTCTTAGAAGAAGTACATAGATGGGAGGATTTAAAGGATGGCGGCAGTTATGACGCATAAAAACGGCTTGAATTGTTGGAATTGCTTTCAGTACTTGTGATTTTGACACGTTTGCATTTGCCATGAAGGGGGTTTATGATGGCTTCTTTCATGGATGATTATTGCGCAAGAATATAGTCCGGAGGCCGGAGGAGGTTAAAAGGGGCGGTAGTTGTTTTGCGTCTCGTTCTGCAGCTTTGTACTAGCATGGCGTTTGCTATGTCGCTGATTTTGCTTGGAACGGTTGTTGAGTGTAGATGAATGAGAACGACACAATGTCGGACAATGGCCTGAAATATTTTGTTCGAGCTAAACGACCAGCGTGCTTGTTCATGTATCCTGATGTTATCAGACACATACTCTACCATCCATAAAATGAATACTCCTCTATGTATGAATGCTAGTTCAAGAAATGAAGCTTGACGAGCTTTGTGGCTCTGGTTCGAGCCGCAAAGAACGGAACTTTCAGGAGGCTACAGGTCAATTGACCTACTACTTGACCTCAAAAAGTAGGACTAGCAAAAGCCTTACTTTTCACCTTCTCTACAAGCCATACCTCGCTTACCTGTCTAATTGAGAACTTCCACCTTTATAACCTGATACTAAATATAATGAAATAGTAAATAAATAATTATTAGGCATTAACTATACTCCTTAATATAAATTAACTCCTAGGACTACTAGCCCGTTTCGTCAACGAGAAGACCACTGGTTCTCGTGATTCAGATCATTACTCTGCTACATCTCCCGTTTCCCAACCTGAATCTTTCTGCGCATGTATAAACTCACATCTTCTTCACTTGACCTCTCTTTCGTGGACGTGCAATAGCTAAATTTGTGACTCCGAAAACTCTCTTTGATTCAGAAATCTATTCAGCTTAGCTTGACAAAAACCAAAGCCACGATCTGGAGAATGATGATTCAGCGATCAAGAAGATGGTTTCAGCTCTTTGCCAAGGAGAGTCTTGCTTTTTCGTTAGGAGATTCTCTGGAAGCTACAAGTTTTGTTTCCAAATTCACTTTGAAGGTAGAAGAGGAGATGTGTTACTGCGGATTTCCAATCCATAGGGCCGTGATAAATCCACTGAAGCAGGTAAAGGATGAGACCGTAGTGATGAAGTTCATTAAGGAGGAGACGAGCATCTCGAATCTAACTTGGTATACGCATAGTATCGCTTCAGACGAATTGGAAGGCTTGGGGCCCTTTCATGTTGATGGAATTCATTCCCGGTCAGCGTCTCGACGAGTTATTATACTCGGGGGAGAAGCTCAAGCCTACAATTACGGAGTCACAGTTTAAAAGGGTATATGGACAAATATCAGCTATGAAGTCGCAGCTCTAGAGCCTTGATTTTGATCAGATCGGAATGCTTTCGTGTAATGAGGAGAGCGGGCAGTGGTATACAAGACCTGGTCCATTGACAGTCAAGCAGAACGAGCTTGAATGTAAAGGCATCAGGGTACCAGGTATGTGTATCAAATTGCTACTTAAAGCACTCTTTTAATATTAAATTAGAGCTTCCAACGCCGCCGGACGCCGCCGTGTATATGGCAGGGCTCATAAATCAGAGTATTCTGGGCCTGTGGGACAGTTCCTACATCATTGCGCATGAAGAAAGTTGCCGCGAAGCGTATCTATCACTTACGTTTCTACACGCTATAAACCAATTTTAACCCCCAGATGGTGAAGCCCGAGCTCTTACCTGGACCTTTCAAGTTGTATCACCCTGATATACACCTTGGAGGTTCACGTACAGAAGGGGGTAATATAACGACTATGGTTATATGAGATCACTTCGCTAACTAAGACTATTGCTAACCGAGATTTATACGATAATAGGTCTCAACTAGTATGTCTATGGTGTCTATGGTAGACCTCCCGACTACGGACCGTACAGGATACGGACTAGTAGGAGTGCGTACGGATATGGAGAATAGGGGTTACTAGGATGTATAAGGCTACGGGTCTGTTTGTAAATAGCTTCACTGCGTCTTTATCTTAATAGATCCTTCGTATCACGACTTGCAGTCTCCTAGGATCAGCCTCGAAGTACTCCCATATACGGACAGCACCCGGTAGAGTGCTTGTATCGCTATACATAATATGGCTACTTAAGATTTAGCATCCACTGATAAAAAGACCTTAGTATAGTGAAGAATTTTGGGACTGCATTAAAGGATAACTCAGTTCTGAGTACGTGCTAATAAGTAAAGGAGAAGATCGAATATTATGTATAAATTTTGGATCTTCTCAGCTCTTTTTCACTACTCTTCCGCCAGTTTCAATGGCTCGTCGCTGAGTTGTGGAGAAGGGGTTGATATGGATTTCATTACTCTGTCTGATAATACCCTCTTCAGGTATATGACTGTCAATTCCGGCGATATCCCGCAATGCGCCATCGACTGTAACAACGATGATACCTGCAATACTTCCGCGAGTAATTTAGCAAGAAAGTCTTGCTTTCTATTCTCATGTCCGATTGCTTACACTTTCCAAAAGACTGGGCCGGAAATGTATTGGGATATGGCCTGCCTGACTACCTCGAGTCGACTACGCACTTCTACTACTACCCCAACACTACCTTTAGCTAGGCATGTGAGGGAATCAAAGGGAATCAAAGGACTGCTTCCGAATGGTCAAAACACGGTTGTGGCCTCTTCTGAAGGTTCAATGGCCTCTAACTCTCTAACAAGTTTGGTTAAAGCGCTAGGAGATCTCTCAAACGAGAAAGGAGGCGCCAGGTAAGCTCCCAGCCCCCTTATTTACAAGGCTTCAACCTCGATTTACCCCTCTGACTAACCCTCCAACTACCCCTAAAATAACGCGCTAGTGTGCCAGTATACTGATCTGTATATTGCAATATCGATAGTTCTAGGCTAATTTGACTTGGTATTTTTAAGAACGGTCCCATATCACTGAAGTGGGGCGTATCAATATACTGCTACACTATTGCGAACACTGTCCAAACTTTCTTACCCGCTTAAACATTACTTCTACCGCCAGAGGGTGTTGTTCTCAAACCACCCTCGGTCTCAGAAACCAGCTACAGAAGTACATTCAAGTCATCTTCCTTTGGTTTAATCCAGAAACATCTTGGGCTGACGCATAGGACCTTTCTCCTCTGGCTCATTCAAAATATCACGAGTTCACAAACACATAATCAGTGCCACCCACTTCACTTCATTTAATCCCCAAGTTTTCCGGTAGAAAAGCACTTCTGACAGGATGCCCAGAGGCATGCGACGTTGCCACAAGAATAGAGTTGTAAGACTTCCTAAAGCTTCCCGCATCGACTGTGGAAATTAAACCTATAACAAGTATTCCGGTCCTAGATCAGCCTCACATTAAGAACCCCCCCGGGCGACTATTTAACAAGGATTCCTCCACTCGCACTCACGTTCAAGCCCCTCATGGTATACCCATCGACCTTCGCTCTCTCCCACGTTTCCTTGACGAACTTCAATCTCTTCGCATTTCTTGGAATAATGCGCACCTGATATTCCTTGGGAATTCTGATTGCTCCGTCAAGGAAAGCATCGTCGCTCACATCCATTGGAAGCTCTTTCCCATCGTTGCCGAGCGGCGCTCGGAACTCATAGGCCCAGATGAGGTTAGCAACCGCAAGGAAGAGACCGTTCTCTGCAAGATGAATTCCTGGGCATATCCGCCTTCCAGCACCGAACGTGAAGTGGTCACGAGCCTGGACGTCCCCGGAGTTTGCATAATATGCAGACCGCTGAGTGTGGCTGAGATAACGCTCGGGGCGGAACACAAATGGATCTTTGTACACATCTTCGTCCCAATGCAAAGCCGTGAGGTTCGCCAGTAGAATTGTGCCTTTGGGGATAGTGGTGTCCTTGTAGCGGACATCGGCCCCAGCTTGTCTACGGAGACCAGCAGCCGCCACAGGGCACATTCGTAGAATCTCCTTGATCACGGCACGGATGTAAACCATATTTGGCTCATCAGAGAGATCTGCCATCCGATCGTCACCTAGAATGCGGTCGCACTCTTCGGCAGCCGCGGCTTGGGCATCTGGAAATGCTGCCAGGTGCTTTATCAGGCTGTTCAAAGCACTGGCTGTAGTTTCAGCACCAGCTTCGGGAATGGCTGCAGATAGAAGATTAGTATAATAGTACCAATACATACTGGATGCTCTACACATTCGATGGGAAGCATACCTTGGACCATCCAGCTCACAGTCTCCTCGTTCAACCCTTGAGACTGATAGTCGGAGTCCATTACGTGCTTAGAAAAACACTCAGGAGCAGTACCTTGCTCGTACTTTGCCTTTATATCGTTCCAGTGCCTCATAGTATTCTCTTGCATGAAATTGCGAAAAAATCTTGCCTTGTAATAAGAGGGCATCATCCACTTGGGAAAGATCGAAAGTGGTGGGAACACATCCATCCAGAAAGTACCGGGCCGGAGTATGATAGAAAGGATACGCATGTTCCCGTAGACATCCTTCACCTCTTGGCAGTTCCATTCCGGGATCCTTTGGCCGTAGGTGGAAGTCATCATGATGGAAAAAGTCATACGACGGATATACATGTAGAAATCGGTAGAATTCTTTCCTTCCTCACACGCAAAATCATTGAGAAGCTGCTTGATCTCAAACTCTTGGCTGGGGACAAACGCCAACGATGCTTTTGGTGTCAGCAACTGGTGATGGTAACCACGCATTTTGCGCCACTTTGGGGTGTAGGTCATGGAGAGAATGCCGTTATCACGCATGACATAATCGTGAGCCATGGGGAGAGCAACTTTGTGAGAAGTAATGGCAGCCTAGCGCAGATAAGCGAGTTAGTGTGTATACAAGAAATAGTGGAAAGAAGAGCACAACATCAGAACTTACCTGTCGGTCGAAAACTTCCCTCACCCCTTCTCGAGTATTAAACAACACCCAGTCATACCAACCCAATCTCATCTTGAAAGCATCTCCATACTTCTTTCGGTATTCACTCAACATTTTCCTTGGCCTGGCCGGCAAGTCGAGCCCAATGCCGATGAGCGGCCATCCCGTCGGCCCTGGAAGGTCAATCTTGCTGCGCCGAACTTTGTCGAACACGACAAAGAGAAGCAGGAGAAGGGCAATGGAAAAGGAACCACCGAGGAGGATTTCATAAACCTTGGAGGTTCTGAGAGGAGGAGGTAGAGCCGGCAAGGCGGGAAGGGTGAAGTGAGTGAAGTCCAACTTATAGTGCATGATGTGCAGACTGTTGTTTGTTTGGCTGAGTGTTATGTTTTCAAGTGAGAGATATCCTGAAATATAAGAGAGATCCTTTCTTAACAGAGACAGCAGTTGTGGATTTCAAAGTGAGGCATGACACACGACTCTTTCGGATCTTCCACGTTTTTGAAAGTCTCACATGCTACACATTGCACTGAAGCTCAATTTACTCTCTGAGCGTTCTTTGTGACATCCCCTGGAGGGGTCATGCAGCCTCGTATGCAACCTAATCTTGGTAGTGTCCTGCTAGATTTACGACTGGATTGCTACAAACACTCTATTTCCAATTCTTACTCGGGCAATAATGCACAGCTTCAACGCTAGCAAGTGATTCAGAATGGAAGTTGAATGCTGCTGCAGATATTCTGGAGTGGGCCTCTGGCAGACCGAAGAATGCCCAGTGCATCGGAGGATCAAGCCGGTGGCCCCACCTATGGGGGAAGACTCTGACTGAAACATTCACATATGTCGTGCGTACATCTCGCATGCTGACCGCATTAGAGT
>JACBAH010006510.1:0-11178 GCA_014282315.1 Neospermospora avenae | reverse complement strand
TCAAAAAAAAAAAGAGTAAAGAAGCTTAGGTAATTACTCTATAGACTAAGGCGCAACTTTTAGTAAAAAATATCCCTACTTTTTTGAAGTCTAATTTCTGTAACGGCATATAGCATATGACAGTTTGGATACGTGGCAGTTACGGGCCAGTATCGGTGCCTTAGGCATACCTACGTGTATACATAGAGGGTTCGAGCTCCTTCAGAGCTCGGTATCTTTCAGTTTCCTTCGTATCAGACCGTAAGGATCGCTCTTAGCCGAGTACTACTTGTTTATCTCTGCTTGTAGTTGCTTCGAGTCCTTGGCGTTACAATTTCCACCGTGTCGAAGCGGTCCGACTGTACTTGGGTAGATTAATAAATTAAATTACAGATCGATTGTTCTCTTATGCCAAGCAATCTTTTATTTTTTCCACTAACCCACTTAAAGCGCCAAGAAGGAGTAATATAATTCCAGCCCGTAGTTAACAAATGAATCAATTAAATAAACCTCCGCAATTATGGTTTTGGATAAACTTCAGTGTACTTTGCTCTTCTCCCCTCTAAATAAATGTGATTATGGGTCCTTCGGGGTACTTTATGGGTTCTTTGTGGGGACTCTATGGGTCAGATACTAGGGTACTTCTCCAGTAAGAAGTATTTCGATAATCTAGTAATAGGCTTTACCTAGGTATGAACTCTTTCTTTCTAATCCTATCCTCAGATCTGACCAGTTTTTGACCTAAACTTAAGGTAGAACAAGGTGTCTGGCCACTTATAGCCTTGTATTCAGGGATTCGACCTACTGTACCAATTATTTAGGGAGGGGGGAGAGTAATAGCCGGTTCCCTTCCAAAAAGCTCGGGACTCGCATCACGCATCTCTTCTCTCGTCGTTGTAAGCGAGTCCCGAGCCAACAGGAAGGGTACTGGCTATTAGGTATGAACTTCTTCTTTCTAATCCCATCCTCAGATCTGACTAGTTCTTGGCCTGTGCTTAGGCAGTACAAGGTATATAGCCAGGTAGGACACGGCATATGGTCACATATAGTCTCGTATTCATGGATCTGACCCACAATTACATTTATTTAGAGGAGGGAAGAGTACGAGCCTAGGTATCCCTTCATGCGGCCGAACACCTTTTAGCGTCGTTTGAAGGAGACCATCTTCCCATGTCAACATAACTCGCCAGGCATAATACCTCGAGACTAGTTTTAAAAGCTTTTAGTTTCAATTCGAGGCGATTGGAGACATCTATCAATTCACATTCTGTTTTTAGATGAGTACGCACGAGATGCCGCCGCATATATAGTTGACGCTAAAAGGTGCAAGCGAATTGCCACATCAAGGGATAGTAGGAAGCTCTTGAAAATCCTATATAAACTTCCTTCATAGTCGCTAACTCCCACAGAAACACAATCCTTTCTACGTATCCTACGTCTAAATCGAGTTGTCTTTTACCTCTTTCCAAACCTCAAATATGAAAGCCTTCGCCTGTCTCCTATTTCTGGTGGCTTCCACGATTACTACAGCCGCCCCCCTCGGGTCATTTCTAGAAAATGTATCCTTGGCCGCACGCAGCCAGCTGTTTACTAGGGCAAATTGATTCCCTCACCATTGAAGTCATTGACACCTAAATGTTTCCCAGAAATTATGCATCCTTGAAGACGGTATGAGCTGTTACTATGCGGGGGCTTGTTACTACCACAACTGCGGGGACTGCAAGTGTGATGCTGTTTACCAGGGCCTTGCGCTGGAGCGTCGCAACTGTACTGAGGAAGAGGATACTGGTTGTGGGTGGTACTTGCCGGGAGGCCATCAATAAGGCACATACACACACAGAGGATAAGAAAGGAAGAAGTGAAATGGAAAGGAGCGGAGGAGGATAAAGAAGGGGAGGAGTTAGCAAGGGAGGATATCGTTCTACGCTCGTCTACAAACATGCTTGTTTAACATTCATATCGTTCAAAGCAATTCAATTCCGCTAAGGACTCCGAGGAGAGTGTAGTGGGTGTATGAAGAGGAGCCTACACCATATATACAGGTGACTAAGGGGCAGCTTCCGAGATCTTTATTTCTTTCGTTAAGCTGAATCCAGCTACAGTATTCCTTCATCCTTAGATTTTTTGGATGGTCCAAAATGTAATATTACTGTGGCTGAGGCTTGGGCCCGCCAGAGCATGCCAAAATCTAGCGCGCTCTAACAGCGACATGCAGGAAAGGTCATTTATTTGCCCGTGTTGCTTATCCTAGACTGCGATAGTGGTAACTCTAGTTGTCGGAAGCAGCTTGCAAAGACGGGCTCTCTACCTTCACGTCGGTGCAGCTGTAAATACCTTCTCGAGTCGAGTCTTATGTCGTTATAGTAAATAGCGAGAGGTTAAAAAGGATATACGATTTTTTCAGCTCTACTAATCGCCGAGCTTCGGCTGTTTACGGGTATTATCATATATAAGTAGATCTTGAAATTTTTTTGAGTTCGATTTCGCTCGAGGTTACTGAAAATCGTACCTAGTTTCGGCGATTTGCGCTATTAAACTGCGGATTGACTACTAGCGGCGCCGGCGGCGTAAATCGTTAACCTGTAATTGCTCGACGCGTAGAAAAACTGCTGACGACAGTATCAATAACTACCTCGTGCGAAACGTGAGTTTCCCGACTGCCGCTATTTTTCTCGCTTCGGCGACTTTTTGGCAAATTCTGATTTACGCCCTTTAATGATATTGCTGAAAATTATTATAGGCTCTGCTGTTCTACAACACCTTTTCCTCCTGCACCATTGCTGCCTTCTGACTGGAATGACATCACCCTCAAATCTCCATCTGTCCCAAAAAAAATGGATGAGATTAGAGAATGCATGGTTCAAGACGGCTCACCGGAAGAGAAAATATCAATGGCATGGCCCTGTATCACGTGACTATTTCACGGTCGATCTTTTTTTGTGTTGACTGATAATCCATTATATTGTTCTATGTACAATTAAAGCCTTTGTTGGGATCCGTTCAAACTGCTCAGACTTATACAAATTTAGAATGAGCCGGGAGGTAGGTACTGGAGAAGAGCAGCAAATCGAATTCCTCTCGTGGAAGATCGCGTTTTCTCGATTCACGCATTTTCTGAAGTAAAGGTTGTTTCTGGGACATGGTATTTTCTGATTTTAGGAACTGTTGGATTTTTTGACCTTAGGAATAGTCGGCATGCTAGCGAGGAAATTCAGGTCTGCTAGTATTCAAGTATGGCTGCCGTTTCCTGCCCTCGCATCGAGGCATCAGTATTCAGGTCGAGATTCAAGTTCAAAGAGCATACCGACTACCCCAGTGTTCAGCAAGAGATATGAGTCCTGAACCACCACTATTCCTCGAACAAGGGCCACCCATAGACATGTAGTAGTCCTGAGGATAGTGACCCGGCCGTCCTCGAGGGAACAGGTAGTGTACCCGTGGGCGAAGTTGCACCCGCAGGTGAGGATTGATATGAGTTTACGCACATGCTTTCCTTACTTGGGAGGTATCCGTCACTATGGACTTTGAAGTTGGAATGAGGAGCGAAGTGAGATGTTATCGTAAAGAATTGGTGAAGTTTTTCCGTGATTAAGTGCATACAAAATAACAATGGCCTTTGTTGAGCAGCAGGAACATATCGAAGCTTGAACGAAAATCTTCCACATGACATCTTGCACTCCATTGTCTGCGTTGTCCCTGGGTTCCTTTGTTGCAGAGCAGAGGAGAGCAGAGTACGAAGCGATCTTTTGACTTGTAACATCGCGACAGAAGGAATGCTGCAAGGTAATTGTGCACTGAGTTGCCTGCGCTGGGATGGCAAAATCGAGAGACTTCTCGGGGATGTGACAAGTGAAATGTGATGCACATTTGGAAGAAGAAAAAAATCACACGAACCCCTAAGCTGAACTGTCTACCTAGCTTACCTCGGATCAGAGCCTACAGTGCAATATGAGTTAGTACCTCACCCGTCAATAATCTGCAGGCTTCCACCATCAAGGTGCTCCGGTCTTTTGAATTATGTCAGCATTGAGTAATTCTAGATACAAGTTTAGGAGGTTGCACCTTTTCTGCCCACCGCAAAGTCCAACTAGGAATAATGTATCAAATCAAGCCAATCTGACACCAGCTTGACCTCTCTTCTTTCGCTGCTGTGCTGTAGCACCGCTCATACCGCCACTCCCACCGTCGAGTGAGCTCTGAGCTTCTCTTCTTTTTTCGTCCTCGATCTTCTTGAGTAGCTTCTCGGTCTTTTGCTTCCCGCTTCCTTTGCCGTGGAACTGATGTGACATGTGCTTGAAAGCTTCTTTCGCATTCATGCTTCGTCCATGATCATCGATATATTTCAATTCCACATTCGGCTTGTATTCCTTGTTGAAATGCTCCGCAAGCTGGCGAGACTCGACCTGATCTCGAAAATTGTTTTGTGATCTGGCGTACTCTTCCTTCTCCCTAGCGGACATCTTGTCTAATCGGCCATTTGCACGATCTCGCTCTCTTTGCGATCTGGCTTTCTTCTCCGCATCTGCTTCACGACGTTGCTTTTCTGCCAAGAAAATCTGCTTTTGTCTGAATATCGCATTGAGATCCCCCAATTCTGCCGTCTTGATGATTCCTCTTTCTTTGAGAAGCTTCAAGGTGGATCCCAAACCTCTGTTCAGCGTCGCCTCTTCCTCCAAACCAGTAGTCGTCATATCTTCAGTCAGCGATTCTTCTCTCTTGATGCGGGCAATACGATCTTCTTCGTCCTCAATATCGGCATATGAACGGTCCATGTTGACATCTTCTTCGTCGTCAGATTCGTTGCCCATAGATGTAACCACGTCTGCTTGTCGTGAGGCAGATCTTCGTTTCGGTTCTGGTGCTGTAGGTTTCTGAAGATTGGCGACAAATTCGGATGTCTCGTCAATCACAAGACCACCTTCACCCTCTTCCTCAGTCTCTGCAGGAGTCTCTGAAGCCTCTTCTTTAAATTGTTGTGCAATCTCTTCGGGTTTGAGCTTTTGACGCTTCTTTAAAGCATTCCTCCTCTGTGCCGCAAGTGAAGCCTGTAAGTCTTCATCATCAACAAATGACATGTCTTCAAATGTTCGCTTCTTGGGCTGCGCTGGCTGATCAACTTCCATAGACTCTTCGTTCGTGGCTGGCTCTGCCGCCTCGTACAATGGAACAATGTCGTCCTCGTCTGCGGCTTTCTGGCGAGTAGACTTTGCCTTTTTCTTCTTTGGTTTCTTGATTTTGACCTCTGAGATATCCAGGTAGTCCGACTTTGGCTCATCAACTGCAAAACCATTAGCAAAATGATTGACATCGAGTGTGGATTCAGACTACTTACTGAACAGGTCAAGACTAATAGCTTTTGGCTTGAACTTCTTTGCGGAGGGGCTTTCGAGTGAAGCTTCAGTTGTGCTTCCCATTCCATCCAAGGTAAAGCGACTGCGTTTCTTACCATCGATTTCCTCGTCGTAATGCGCCAATATGCCTGATTCGCCATTCTCGTCAACATCATGGGGGTTGTATACTGGCTTTTTCTTCTTGAGATCTAGCTTGTCCTTCAGCTTTTCCCTCTCCCGAAGATCCAAATTCTCCAGCTCGTCACCCTCTTCTTCGTTCTCATCGATTGTAGTGTCTTTCAAAGTCAGAACCTGGTCCTCGCCCTCCTGGAAAGTGTCGAGTTCGTGGCCGACTTTGACACCGGCAAGATCCTTAGCTGTGTATTCTGCTGCCGCTTCGGCATCTGCCAATTCTTGCTCTCTTTTCCTCGCTTTGTCGATCTCCTTTTGCCTCTTCTTCTGCTTCATCAACCAAGCTTTCGCGCCCAAGTCCTCCCCCTCGTCTGCATCGCCCAGACCTTTGCCCTCTAATTTAGTAAATCGTTTTGCCGCATCTCGCGCTCTCTTGATGGCCGCGTTCTTTTCGTCGCGCTTCTTCTTTGCTTCCTCGGCCTCCTTCAACTTGCGGTAATTGTCGTAGCCTTCTTCTTGTCTTGATTCGAGGGTGCTGCCTACCTCCTCGATAGGACCGGTTGCCTCCCTGAAAACTGCACCGGCGCCGGGAACAGGCAAAGGCTTCATACCCAGGGACACCCGAAGGCGATTCGTTTCCTCAATTGAAATTGAGTCTGCCATATTTGCGGGTTGGAACGTTTGTTGTTGGATAAATTTGAGGTGCTAACAATAAATGCCTGCAGGATCCCTCGGATGTGATGAGGCTGAGATTGAAGCCCACTAGGCCAAAGCCATTAGCGCCTTCTCTAGCGCTAAGGCGGCCGCATCGCGAAATATAATTCTTCACGAGGCTTTTCGCTCTTCCTCTTTCCTTCTTTACAACCACAGATTTGTGCCCAGCAGTCCCTTTGGCCTTCGGGCTGTAAGGTCGATTGTTGCGGCAGTTCGTTCGTCTATGGAGCCACCTGCCTTTACAGGCTTCCTATGGTGTCAATTTCCGATCGACAGATCTCAGAGTAATTGGGCACCACGAAGCTTGAATTCGCTGTAAAAGGCTTGAGCTCAGTGGACGGTGTTCCGAAGACGTCACATTCCAAATCCTTTCGCCGAGACCGTCGGTTGGTGAGGTTAAGGGCTAACCGTTTCGACTACATCACGATCAATTGAGGGTTCATACTGGGGAATATGTATTATCTGCGAGGACACAGGGAGGATAGGCTTGGGCACAGATGGATCGGGGCAGCCGGAGAGTGTGAGATGCGAGAGGCAAAGATATAAATTTTCAGGTCTACGCTCGGCAGTCATGTCTCGTGGCAGACATTCTCTGAAGCTCGGCTTGAGTTATCTTGGGTCTACTTCCAATGCGAACTTCTTTTGATGACTCGAAAACCCATTCATTCTTTTGCTGTATGCGTTGATTCTGGCTTTTTCCTGGCATTGAAAGCTCTATCGGTCGTATGCCTCTGGAGGCCTTGCAGTTGGATACGGCAATCGCTATGTCTTCTTGCCTACCTTATGCATGCCTGACGTCACAATTTGAAAATCTAAGCGGCGCGCAATTATAGAGCTACGATTGCGATTTCTATGTCACGGCAAGAATCGTGTCGTTCAAGCCAGTCATATGTCACCGAAGGCGTGTTTTGGGTCTGCAAAGCTGTTTCCGCACCTCAATCATCGTTACCTTCCTACGTCACTATCAATGGATAGAGTCTGGTCTGGTATTTCCAACGGTATTACGACCGAAATCTCATGGCACTCTCCGCACCCGGTCACGCTCTTTACATTCCTGTGCAGGCAGAGTATATCAACATGTTCTTAGAAATCGTCGTAGGTACACGACATACATGGTCGTGAGGTTCGATATCCATCCTTCAAGTTGAGCAAATGCTATACTTCAATACACATGCTTTTCAATCTGACTAGCTACATTTGTTCCTCGATCCTCTCGTCTCAAGCCTAGCCAACCATTCCAATATTCGTAATCAGCTCACGAGTTGGCAGCAAAACCGATGAGCAAGTTCTCGGTATCATAGACAGAGTAATAGTGCTCCAAGAACTTCTGTCCAATGATAGTGTTGACCCCTGAGGCACCACCGTCGACGATCCAAGCGTAGAACTTTCCGGGCTCCAGACCAAAGAGTTCGTACTCGGCAAGAGGCATCAAGTATTGATCAGGAGTCAGGGTGTATGTTGTCGAACCAAAGGTGATTCCGAAGTTGGAAGTTGGCTTTGTGGGATAGCTTGGGAGACCAACTTCGCTGTCTTCCTTACCTGCCGTGACGTTGAGGAAGGCGTTGTATGCTGGAGTTGGGATGTAGATCAAAGTACTTCCAGTGTCCACGATGCCAATAGAAGATGTGGAGAGAGTTGTCGATCCATAGGTGAATTTGGCAACAGAAAGAGCCCAATACGTAGGAATTCCCCTACTTGTAAGTATTGGGAAGTATGTGAGAGTGCCAGTGTACTTCGTATTGTTAATGCCGCCTAAGGTCAACTCTCCGTTGGCTTCATTCTCATTGCTCCCAGTGTTTGTCCTGAAAGAAATACCGATGACCTCAGCCGTGATGGATCCTTGGGCCTTCAGATTATTCATGAAAGTTGGGACAGTGGGCGTGGACGCAACGGTGTCTCGGGTGTTTTCGACGAAGCCAAGTCCAAATATTCCGTCAGCGAACGGTACATGTTCCCAGCCGGTTGTTGAACGAGCAGCACCAATCGACTGATTTTTGACGGTGAGCCCGCCGAAGCTAACTTGGTCTATGTATTCGATGCCAGAGAAGCCTCCGCTTCCGTACGTGACAGAAACGGAGCGGCCAGTGGAAGTACCGGTTGCAGTCCTCTCACAAGATCTCCAGGCACCGCACCATGTATTCGAAGCTAGTAGAATTAGCAGTGGCCACAGCAGTATTGATTGCAGCGAGGGCCTCGACTTACATCCCGTGTCAATGACGAGGTCCCAAGTCTCTCCACCGATCACGACGGGGGCGACATAGCCAAGAATATGGTTTATGGCAGCTTCAGAGGTTACACGCTTAGTCGCCCGAGAGTTTAGACCGTTGAATGCAGCTTTCAAAAGGTTAGACTCTGTGTCCGTAGCTCGCATAGAGACAATACTTACCAATTCGATCATGTCCTTTCTGAATGATGTCCTTAATATTCCCGCCCTGAAGCTTGCGTCTTAGGGGCACGGTAGCTGATCTCTTAGTCTCCTGCTCAACTGGAGAAGCAGAGACCAAACTGATAGCAGCAGCAACAACTACAAGAGGAGTGGTATACAACATGATGTAGAGTTGGCAGGTGAAACGGAAAGACCTGTGAGAACGAGCTATGACAATAACGTGCCATAAAAGGGCTTCGGAGGAAGTGGTCTATATATATATGTACGGAGACATGAAATGAAGGAGCTCAGAGACACAATCGTGACATTGGTCAACTATGCCATGCATGTCTTGCGGGAGCTTCTGTGAATCCCTGCCGCAACAGGAGGGGGTTCGAAGCGCTCATCTCGCGTCATCGACCTTGATCGATACGTTCGTCCAGTGACAGTTCCCTGATGGTGTATCGCCTGCTATTTGAAGCTATTTCGCTCCTGGTACTGTACTATAAAGTTTGCTGAAGAAACTCAAAGATCTACAGGCACTTACCTGTCAAGACGCAGCATTCGAAGCTCGGCTGCAAACTTACTGCAAGTTAGAGAATCTGAAAAAGCCTCGGATCCGTCAGTAACACAGGCCACTGGGTCGAAAAGGGGAGATCGAATGATCAAGTAATTTGCTTTCTCCCTCATGGTCTGTACGTTCTAGAGCTTAATCATCGAATCCTTGTAATTTGAGGAGTCTTGCACAGACTATGTATTTCTGGGTCAAATACGAGGCGACGAAATTTAGATTTTTAGAGTAGGAAAATCGATCATAACTTCAAATCGACTTGTCATTGATTGCAAGTTTTGGTATGTTTACTTGCCAAATCCTGTAACTTGACTGATGTACAAATGCAAGTGTCCGCGCTACCCCTTCGTCTGCCAGTCACTTGGCCGCGAATGTCGAGGGGGGTTGACACCCGCTAGAGGGGGAGATAAGCTTCGCTAACTTAGCGACCGCGCAACAGAAGGTGACCTTTACTTACCTTCCTAATGCAGAAAGGCGGCTTCAGAGAACACCACAAAGAGCCAAGATCGGCGAGGTTGCAAACAACCGTTTCCATCTACTGTAATACTCTTCTCCACCCCTAATTACTTGTAATAGTGGGTCAAATCCTTGAACACAGTGCTTTAAATGGCTACTTACACTGGGCTGCTTTGAAGCACAAGCCAAACACTGGTCAGAGCTGAGAGTAAGATGTTTAGAGCAAGTTTAAGAAGCTTGTCGGCGACTCGGCGGTTTGCCGTAATACTTTCTACTGGTAAACTTCCCTAGTTCCCTAGGTACCTAAAAAGCCTCCACATAGGTACAGTATTAGGTACCCATATTTACAAGTAATTACCTAGTGGGGGAGAGCATGATTTGGTATCTTTCAAATTATGCTACATACCTACGCTACAGTACTGTATCAGGTACCCCAAAGCTCATGTAGGAAGGACGGAGACGAGGGTTCTGGGCTGCATCTACGGAGTAGATACCGAGTTCTCTCACTTTCGTAAGAGGGCCACCTCACTGCGTCAAGAATAGTGTGGTTAGAAAGCCGTCTCTTTGCCACGGAACACCCATAGTTCTTTTTTTTTGGGGTTTGTTTTTGTGTTGAAAATTAAAGCAGTTTAAAATTGACTGGATTGTTTGAAGGTTAAACTATACCTCAACTTTTACCCCTAGCAATCTCCTACCCACCATGAACACCTATGAGCAATACGCGCCATGAGATTCTTAATTCTTAAGCGCATAATTCAACAAAGTCTTTGGTTGAAGTATTGGAAGAACGCATTCGAGGCTATCAAATTCCACCATACACGTTAAGCACGCGTGATTTGCCTGCAATTAAAACTCCGTTATAGCGATATTCCGACAATTTAAAACATAAAATAAGCGATTCGTACCTGACTTATGATCCCCTCTCCCATCTTCGCTCTCCGTAACTATCTATCTACCTTTATCTCTACGAACTATAAATACTGAGACCTATTACTGGTACAGTACCAGAGAAAGGTTAAGCTTACACTTTATAGAGTGGAAATAGATTTCAAGAATTATGTTAAAAGAGTTATAATTAAATCCGATGAAAGTTGTACTGTAGGTAGGGGTCGAGATTTGAGAATTCTACTGTACTATCCCCCCTAAACAATTCACAAAGGAGAAGGGTCTATACAGGGGGCTACAGCCAATAAAGGAAGTATGTTCGTTAGATATATGGGGAGAACTTAGTTCTTCACTGTGAATTGTTTAGGGGGGATAGTAAGTAGTAAGGGAGTAGCTAAAGGCAGCTATCAGGCCCTAAAGACGGAGTAAGACCCGCCTCTCATATTTCAGCCTAGCCCTAACGGGATCTAACGATTCGCGATAAGTAAAAAGAAATTGGCAATAATCATCTAGGTAATAATCTGATTTTGTATCTATAGATATCGAGTGCTAAACCCACTACTGTTCTACATATAGGGTCTGTCTATAAGAAATCTTATAGATGCAGGTGGCTCGTATACGGCAGAGGTGTGACGCTTGCTCTAGAAAGGTCTCGATCTACCATAGAATAAGACCTCACATTGCTATGAATATGAAGTAGTAAGAATCACTTGAGAATCTACAACTAAGGAGCTAAGAAGTAGAGA
>JACBAH010006509.1:0-11168 GCA_014282315.1 Neospermospora avenae | reverse complement strand
TATAATATAGGTATATGAAGAATTATTTGGAGACTATATAGTCTCGTAATCAAATAGGGAATTTGAGGGCTAGACGGGGAATATTCTGACTAATACATCTAGATAAGGTGGCACGAGCGCGCAGGGCTCATCCTAGATTCGTCGATACCTTATGGCCTTATACCCCCCCTACACGAGTAATCGTTTCCTTGACGGAACGCTTCTGAGCTTAGATTTATTACTACACTACAGGTGCAAGAGCGGTGTACCCTACTAGACGTGCAACCTAGGCATACATAACTCTATAAACTCAAAATTAGAGCTACCGGTATATATGCTCGTGGCTAGAGTTGACTAAGATCGACAAGCCTTCCAAGCTAGGTACGAATCAGATATCTGGATGCATTCATCCTGCCTTGTACAGTCCTATATATAAATAGAGAGCTGCATACCCTCCCAATCCCAAACACGTTCCTTCAGTCTAAGTCTCCAAAGCCAGTGTTATACGCAAGTCTTAGCTTGTAAACATGAAACTCCTTACCTTTATTATCACATTCATCATTGGGGCTCTGTCAACCGCCCTGGCTGCTCCCGTCTATCCAACAGGACCTGATGCAGTCCTCTCTGTACTAGCACGCCAACCAGACCTCTCAATCATCTCATCCGTAATCACAAAAACTGGTGGCGCTAGCAAGAATCCAGCGTTTGAAGAACGCTTCAACTCTGCCCTCGACACCAGGAACTACACTGCTTTCATGCCGACTGATGAAGTAAGTGGAGTAAGGACAGGAGATAATCAAGACACTTACTAATATTGCTTTCCCAGGCTATGCGCAAGATACCCTCCGCAACACTCGACCTTCTCGTACAATCTCGGTCTTACGAGCTGCTAGAATCAATTCTGAGAACACATATAGCCGAAGGCTTATACACAGCCGCAAATCTGTCATCTGGCTCCCCTGATACGAAGGTAACAACGGTTGAAGGCCTACCACTGTCTGTCAGCTCCACCAACGCAGGCTCTGGGAAAGCGTTCAAGCTCAACGACGCCAATTTAAACCTCACTGATATTGCCGCATCAAACGGTCGTATTCACACCATCGACCGTTTGCTAACTCCATATTCGATGTTGTTCGGCATCAGTAATTCCTCTACCGCACCAGGCAAAGGGAGCACAAAGTCTGGTATGACCATAGCTGGGATTGTAGACTCGGATCCTCGGTTGTCGGTCTTGAAAAGCGCGATCCAAGCTGTCGACCCTGACTTCATGACACGCTTATCTCTTTCTAAGCCAGGAAATGAAAAGCAGGTATACCTAGCACCATCAAATGACGCTTTCACCAGAATACCTGTAGAGTCGCTATCCGCGCCTTCGAACGTAGGACTCTCGAGGTATCTATTGAGGTTCGGGCTGCTCGCGGGCAACTTGGGGGCGCTGAACATGATGGCTGAGGGCCGGGTGCAAAGTACTTCAGGGTGGAATGTTACGATAAAGACGAATGGACCGGCGTGGATTTTGGGGAACGCCGGGTTGGTGGAGAGGGATATCTGTGCCGATAATGGATGTGTGTGGATTGTAGATTCGTTGATGGATCCTTTAAGCGGTGCGATGAATTGAGAGGACTGGGAAGAGACGTGTGAGCTTCGTGCTGAAGTGTCGAGCTGGTTCGGGCGATTGGAATCCTGACGGGGACGTTTTTTTGGTCCGATTATTTTTCGTCGTACATAACTGGTATAGAGCTGGCGGCAGCTACTGAACTGATTCGATAAAGCTAGCAAGTACTTTTAGCTTAGACTGGGCTTTTGATAAGATGATCAAGTCGGATTTGACAGTAGTAAGGCTAAATCATGTTTTCAGTTCAGACGCCAAGCTTTAATCATTGACTTGATTAAGACTACTGTTTATTGAATGTACTTTCATAGTCTCGTAAGTAATGGTTGTTCCGATGCGTTCTTATTCTCAAGGTCTCCTCACGTAACACATGTTATCATAAATAATACCTCTCGAACATCAAGTATATCGACTTTAATCAGAAAACAATAGCTTCTACTGATCTTTAGCCCTAGTAGACATAGTAGCAAATAGCTCTAGATCGATATGCCCAGTCAGCAGCTGTCTTATATTAGAGGAGTTGTATTATCTAGTGGTGCGGTCTTGTTATTCACTTTAGATAAATATGCGAAAACCTAGACAATCGGCGAGAGATTTGATAGAAAAATGCGCCATTTCCGCAAGAACCCTCAAATCCTCCTTCTATGCCTCTTCTGATTCCTTCTCATTGCTTTTCATGACCTGACTTTCTCCACTTGCACTATGATAGAATTAGGGATCTGAACTCAGAAACTTCGATCGTGGTTCTTCGTCAGGTATGCTCAGACATGTTCCTATCCGTGAACTTCGATCATTAACGAGAGAACATAAAAGTGGCTTACCTGCTTTCCTATCGAATCGCTCGCGAAGCCCTTTACCACTTCCCCTCTCTTCTTCACCTAGATAGACAGCTCTTCGCGCGCGTCATATCTAGATTGTAGTCCTATCTCCACCTTTCTATTAGCATTTCTCTCCGCTCCTATCTCCTTAAGAACTTTCTCCACAATATTAGCAAGTCGATTATGATGTTTTCTAGAAACTGGTTCCGAGACGCTAGTTCGTGCTCACCTTTAATATATTAGGAGCAAGGTGATACTAAAGTTGCTTACGGCTAAGTCCAATACTATAGGCTTTAAGGTCGGAGCGAGGATATTACAGTAGTATAAAGAATAAGCTAATTCATATTTCAATACTGAAGCTAAGGATAATCAAATATATAACATAGAGCTCTAAGTCTACTAAGTTCAATCTGTCTATAATTACAGACGCTCGGGAGACTATCGCTTAATCTTGGTACGAAGCTATTATACGGATCGAGTGTCACTTTCCAGGGAAGTATACTTCAAAAGATTACAGGATATTACTGCGCTTTTGGTCGCTAGCGACGACGATAATGCCATCGATAGTCTTTCTCTCTTTGCTAGATATAACGACAAGCTAGTCAAAAAGTCTCCAAACTCTTCTTGATTCCTCTTGGAATGTTGAGGTTTCAGGTATTGTAAGGGGCATCTAGCCGAGAGGTGAATCCTATAACGACCTTCGAACCTTTTTCAATACGCAGCAGGTGATGTCAACGTGGCAACCTTGGCGACCCCTTTTAGAACTTCATAAGCGAGTTCCTCAACCATCTCTCTCCTGAATTGTAAACACCAATAACTAACATCATTAATTCCCGAATGTGCACAGAGGTCTGAGACCGAGTCTTGCAAAGACACGTGAGAGCAACCACTACAGGAAGATCCAATCAAAATCAATCCCCTCGGCCAACTCTTCCCAGCAACCAAGCAAAATATACGTAAATTGAGAGAAGAAACTCCATGTCTCTACCGGCGCCCAACTAGACGCCTTATTCTCACCCGTCGTCCCATCAGCTGTGGCGGCAGAATTTTCACTAGCACTCTCAGTCCACCAAACCGGCTTACCGGACCTGCACCCCAAGTAAACAGTCTTCTTATGCGTCAAACTACCCTTTACAGCCTCCGGCGGGCTCTGCGACGTACATCCATTATTCTTGACGAATCTATCACGCAAGCTCCTAACTCCAGAAATGCTGAGCAGGTTATCCTTAATGCCATGCATACCTAGATAGGCAATAGGGTCATGACCACCTGCACACCCACTGAGAAGGCCACCAGCGATGACGGCTATGGCTCAAAATTTTGTGGTGCGAGAACAGGCGATGGAGTAGGACATCGCGCCGCCGTAACTGAACCCCGTAGCGAAGATGAGGTCTGGATTCACGCAAAGGCCTGCAGAGATAGTGCTAATCATAGCGTCAATGAAATCAACATCTTCGCCGCCAGGGTTTGCCCATCCATTACTGAGACCTTGAGGCGCAACGAAGATTGCAGTTTTGCCAGCAAGCTTTTGCAGGCCGTAGTGGTTCCATACGTTGGCTGTGGGTGTGAGACCTGTGGAGATATCTTGCATAACTCCACCGCGATAGTGCAAGCCGAATATTAGACGATAGCCTTTGTTTGTGTCGTAATTTTTTGGTATTCTGATGATGTATTGGCGTTGTTTGCCGTTGACTGCTACGGACTTGACGCCGCTGGTAATAGTTACTCCTTTGCCACAGCCTACAGACTTTGGGCCATTACTTGGCGGAGAAGAGGTCGGAGCGCTGCCTGCGGTAGTGAAAAAGGTTGTTAGAGTCGAACCTCCTCCTTCACAATTGTTTCCTGGAATGCATTGAGAGTAGTACTCGTTGGTTGCAGCGCAGCAAGATCCCGAAGCACAGGTCGTTGAGCCGCTGTATCCGATACCACCACCTGTGAAGTGTTAGCATGGTAAAGTGGGAGAAAAAAGAATGGAGATATAGAAAGGGTGCTCTCATTGGCCATAAGCTGGTACCTGTCCCAGAGCTCCAGGTGCAATAGAGCCGATAAGCAAAGCGCTACCGAAAATAATCTTGAACAGACCCATGGTGAGTGGACCTTGAGACCGTAGACAGGGAAGAATCTCAAGCATTTCCAGACAAGCTGCACAAGTAATGACCTTGTTCTAGATATAAACTGCCGGTAGCAGCAGTGCGGACTTATATGTTTCTAGCTTCACGGAGACCAGTAGATAGCTCTAGCCGTCTTCTAATGTAAAAAGTTCCATGCTTAGCCTCATTCAGGGGGTGCTTGACGGTCCCTTTCCCAAGGTCCCAATAAGTTCCGTCATGATGGCCAGATGCAGTCCTGAGATTGTACGCCTATCGTAGAGTTTCTCCGCATTCCTTCAGCAAGTCGGAATTAGTTGGTGGGGAAATAGAACAATGCATTGGAAGGCAGGGTACTGTACTGCACAAAGTAGGCTTGGCTCCCAGCGATTTGTTCCTCTCATTTGTAGGACTGTTTTGAAGTGCGTACTAAATCGAGTGCATGCGCAGTACCACATGGTAAGTTGTTGATATGGTAATCCGAACTGCCACTGTCAGATGGTACAGCGGAAAGGGATTGAGGCTAGGCGGAATATCTGCTGTGGTATTGATGCCAAGAGAGCTTTGTTATTCTCCACCGACGCAAGCGAGTCGGCAGATGTAATAGTGCCTGCGGAGCTAGTTTTAGCTTGATTGAACCTCATTAGGACCAAGTTCGGAGTTAGGCCCCGACATTATTTATTTTTGTTTTTCCAACCTCGTATTATGCGTGCCAATCCCCTTGCTTGAATTTTTGTGCTCGCAAGTACCGCTAGGACAAGACAGACTTGAAAATCACCTGAAGCAGCACGAGTCAAATCGAGGCAGTGAATTTATTGATTTCCAAATGTACACAGACGTTGGCTCTCATCTGATATGCCTCATAAGCGATTCCTTATAATGATCGCACCCTCGTAATATGATTGCACGTATGCAACCCAATTCCCGCCGGCTCGATGCCACCGATGCTCGCCATCATGATGCGAGGTTCACGACTGCCTTGTTCAACACTCAGTCATACAGCCCAATGCCGAAGCCAGAAACCTCACGGGGAAAAATCATTCGACGCCTCGGAGGGACAGCTGGTCCCCCATGAACGCCTTCGCAGAGTAAAAGTGAAGGAACGCAGAAAATATCTCACACCTGGCAAGGAGAGCTGTTGTTGCACTATCGTAATCTCCACGACCACCTAACGCTATGTTTCCGTACTTGGCGAATCACTTTTTGCTATGATCACCGACCGACCTCCAGTTGGTGCCTTTCAATCAATTTCCACCACCTCTCGCTTCAGAGTATTGTTGTTTCTCCCTTGGTTTTGATCTTGATTCATGTTTGGTGTAGGTTGCTGCTGTCTCTGTTGCTGCTGTTGCTGTCGGCCGCTGGGAACTGGGACTTGCTTTTGGGGTCCTGGCACTGGAACTTGAGAAGCCGGCGCCACAGAGTCCAAGCTTTTCCCACTTGTTACAAATGCTCTAACAACTTCATCGATCTTCACCAGTAAGGTTTCTGCACCAGCACCTTGAGCTACCCCACTGACACTCATTCCCTGCCAATCTGGTCCTGAGGACTTCCACAGGATCTTCAGTTCCTGGTCAAGCGCATCCTCCCCCTTGTTGCGAATAGATTCGTCTGATCGCCGTATATACCACCATGGTACACCTTTCCTTTGTCGTAGTTTCACTTCGAGAGTGACCTTGCGAGTCATCGAAGGGCCATTTGCATCCGGCGATAGATCACTGAGATTGTACCTTATGAGGTATGAGTCCGACGCCCTGACATTTACAAACATTTCCCCAAGTCCGCTCAACTCGTCAGAGTCCCATGCTTGTTCAATCGCATCAAATCCTCGTAAAATCGGAAGAGTTAGCGGTAAGAACGTCGCGATTCCATCAAGGCCTTCGGAACCATTCAGGATTTTCGACAAGATATCGGAAATTCGAAGATGTGGATTTCCTCGTTCCAACACCAGTGCCATGACATTATCAGCAGCGCTGAAGTCAATTGTCGCCCTGTACAGATCGGTCGTAACTTCATTGTCCCCGACATCTGGCTGAGGTGATGAATTGTTGCGATAGGTGAAGACTATCCTTCCCAGGGAAACCAGTTCGCAAGCAAGACTTTTTTCATGTCTATCAAGAACCTGAACGAACTCGACCAATCGCTCAACGCGGACCAGTCGCTCAACGAGAGCTGGAATGATAGATTCCCCGAGCTTACTATGCAACCGGATGGCAAACGTGCCATTTCGGGCATTAAAGACAATATCCTTGTCAACCTGTTCGTTAATATTCAGAAGTGCTTGCGGAAGTGGAACAAGCATATGTGCTTCCGTTATCAGAACAGAATGCTCGGCGGCACAGAATGCGTTATTGAGAGGCGTGTTCGTATTTAGATTGCCTAGGGGATGCTCTAGGCTTTCACGATTGGCTAGATCGGAGTCCTCTCGCATCATTTCGACGCCTTGGAAAGAAATTCTCACAATATCTTTTGCCCAAGGCCTCCCGGTATGTGGGAGCCTATTTTTTGACGGGATGAGCTCCGAGAATCTAGCATAGATTGAAGGTAGGGTGAGTCCTTTGGTAGGTCTCCCCTTTCCGAACATGTGCTTGACATGTTTGGCATGAAGTGTTTTCATGTTACTGTAGTGGGATGCAACTCCAGCTGCATAGGTGTTAAGCGTAGATAGGAAAGAATAAGTGGGCCTGGGCGAGTGGGCCTTGATCGGCAATTTGACGGAACAGGCTACTTCTCGATTGTTCGGATCGATAGATGTAGGTACTAGGGCGCTATAAAGGTAAGCTTGCGTCATTTGATAATGGGAGGAGGAAACAAACGTTTTGACTAGATGCCACGTCTCCCCACTCATGCTTTGGGAGACCGCGAGATACCAGTCTTTAATCCAGCCAACTCGTCTAAACCAAAGAACCGCCAAGTGGTTCTTGCCAGCAAATTGCTGTACTTTATCGAACCGAAGCTCCGGATTGCCTACTTTGTTCCAACCCATGCTCAGAGCACGTGTAGAGAGGTCTTCTGTGATCAAATATATACGCAGGCGCTGAATCCACGTGTGACCTTCGTTCGCTGGATCTCGAATTCGGTCGTTGAGACCTGCTTCAAAAGTGGCGAAGGTTCGACCCATTGGGCCAAAGACAAAGCGACCGGATCTTGGGTCGATTTTGATCGAAACGTGTTGCTCATTTGTCAACTGAATTTTGAGTTCAGAGGCTGACGGATTATCGTGAGATATTTTCAGACACAATTCGAGGTCGCGGTTAGCAAAGAGTGGCTTGACAACCAAATTTTGATAGATAGAGGTCAGAATGTAATCAATGTGTCTTGCAATGATTGTTTTCAGGAGAGATTCAGCGGAGATGTTTGCGACATCGAATGGTATGTCGATGTCCTTGATTTCCTTTGATTCGCGAAACCACCTGATGAACAAGCGGCTCGTTGATTTAGGATCCGGGCGACCATCTTTCCGCTTGCCACTGTGAACCCCAAGAATTATCCAACTTTTGGTACCCTTGACAAGAACACCTTTTGCGTTTCGATGATCGGAATACCGATTAAGCCAGTACTGGATAGAAATGGGCCTATTGAGAATCTCGACTCTCAGCGTGTCGATCCACGTAGATCGTGCTAGCGCATTTGCCTGGCGTCGGAACTCGTTGATCTTGTAAGTCAAAATGAGCTCATGCAAATACTTGTAGCACCCATATAGACCATCTTTGAGTAGAATCTCATTGACGCTGTTCTCTAAATGCCACCGAATTCCGGGACTCATGCTTGCCGAAGACGGCTGGAAAAGAAAACGAAAATCGATAAACCAGTATTGAGATTCTGGATCTTCGTCTGCAATGGTAAGATCTATTTCGAATTCCCCAGATACCGTGAACGTTGCACGTCCAGATTTGATAGTAAAATCCTTAAACTGCAAGGGGATACTGTCATAGTCATTCAAATTGAGCCTTATTGATAGAAGAGTGTTGAGTTTCTCTAACGATTTCAGGACTTCCTTGGCAGTCAATGGGGGGGGTTGGATGTAGCTCAGCTTGTCTTGTTAGCATGCAAAATGCGGATGATGAAGAGGGCTAAACATACGTCTGGCATCCACGAGGCCTTTCCAGTCGTCAAAACCTCCAAGGCTGTTTTCAGATCCGGGTTTGGTAGGCGGAAATTGTGCAGGGCTCTCTTGTTCTCGGCCATCAAGTCGATCGCCTGTGTATAGAGCTGCTTCTGAGCTTCCAAGTGAATCCTCACATCTATTAGATGGCTCACTTCCTCGGCCTTCCTACTCCAGCCTGTGATAACTAGTGCCTTTGTCCATGCTTCGTGTGACGAGGTTGCGAAATTCAATAACCGAAGCTTTTTGTTGACATTGTCCATAGACGAATCTTCCACTGCGCCGTGATGGGATACACTACCGTTGACCGCCGAAACAGGTGCTGGCATCTGCCCCAGCTCCTGGATGGTACTCAGAACATCAGCATGAGTCTTTTGCGCCAGTCGAGATATCAGCGTCGAGAGGGGGAAATAATTTTCTGCGATATGGGCGATCTCTTCGGGCAGTCTATTTATACGCGCTTGCATATTCCGGGAATCATCAGTCTTCGCATCGCCATGGCGCAATTGCTCGGGCAATTTTCCATTTAGGCCATTCGGCATCGTCGACCCTGCGGGTGCTGTGCTGTGATATGGCTCTCTCGTCTTCCCCTTGTCTTGCATCTTGTCCATGGCCCCATTGATGCCATTCGGGCGTTGATCTCTGTCGTGATTCGTGTGTGAGCCATTACTGCCCCTCTGGTCCATAATGACGCCTGGCATGCTCCCTCGACCTAGATCCTCCTTCGACCTCTCAACCCCTCCCAAGTCTCCCCGGACTGCCGCAGCTTCAACCTTGGTCCGCACTGTCGACTCTATCGTGGCTGTTGTAAAGGAGGAACGTCGTAATCCGCGTGGGCTCAGCGAGCAGAGCCTGCGCTATTGCTGGGAGCCCAAGGGCATTGGCGCGATCGCATGCAAGCACCTGGAATGGTCGCAATGGTGATAACGTCGAGCGAGCGCCTCTGCTATAGTGGATAAGTATACAGGGTGCGCGCGAGCTTGCCCGCAAGGATGGTTGGCAGATCGGAGCTGAGGCCGCGGGTGCCTGTATGCGTGAACCGGACAAAGGTGAGGTGAGGATGAGGCTGGTAAGGAATTGGAAGGTATATGAGGAGGGGGAGAAGGGCGAGGAGAGGGGTAGCAGATGGTAGGAGAGACGAGAGGGGACGAGGTGGTGGTGGTGGTGGTTTTGATGGAGATGGGGGCAAAATGGAGATGGGAGGTTGGAGGTTGGAGGTTGCCTTGTCTGGTTCTGGTTCTGGTTCTGGTTCTGGTTCTGGTTCTGGTTCTGGTTCTGGTCCGGGCCAGTCCAGTTCTAGCTCTCGTCTGGGCCGGGCTTGGCATTGGCTTGGCATTGGCATTGGTCTCTATGAAGAACTGCAACTTCAGCTTCGACTTCAGCCTTGCGCTGCCTTGCCTTCCTTCTATTGCCGTCGACATCCGCGTCAACATACATACATACGTACCTACATTACCTAGGTACCTAGGTATAGTTATATCTACCGATGTATATGGCAGGACACAGCATGACACGTGAGCGCATGATCGCAAGCAAGGTGACACGAACCAATCTCGAGGTACAAATATAAAGAAAGGTACCCTCTTACTTGCGGAGGTGTGTATTGTATATACCTGAACTCAAGAATGAGTATCCAACAGATAAATATGTCTACATGTTTCTCTATCCAATGCGAGAATAACACAACACAACAACTGTATCATCTGAAATATCTATACATATAGAGAGAGGGAAACCAAATGGTAAATTCCCTCTTCTTGCCCTTTCTTACCTAGCTACCTACAGTACCTCAGATACCTATGCCTTCAGAATCAGATTTGTATTAGAAGTACCTGGGTATGATTGAACATAATTTATGCGATATGAAGAAGAAAGGGTCCGAATTATCTCGGATACTTACTCACCTACCTAACCAGATCTCAGTCTTTATACCAGAAGCTACGACATTGGCACTTATACCGTCGGATAGTGCCATTATCGGGATACCTAGGTACCTAGGTAAGGTATCTATCTATCTATGCAACCTGGAGCCTGGGCAGAGTGGAAATACTGTCCGTACCTACCTTACCTACACACGCGTCCTTGCTCGTACTGTATCTTATCAGCCCCCGAACACCCGGATCTTTCGAGTACAGAGTAAAGTTCAGATCGTTCGATTGACTTTTAACCAATGATTATAATCATTTGAGGTCACGGCCGTTACTGCTCATTCTCTTTAATGAAACGAAAACTTATCGGGTATCTAGGTATCTTAGATGCAGGCATTCGAAGTAGGTAGGTAAGGTAGGTAAGGTGGGTAAGGTAGGTAGCTTTTCACTTCCATGACATCCGATACGCAATTGATTGGTTGTATCTCAGATCATACATATCACGATGCTTGTTCTCTCTCTCTCTCCCTCTCTCTCTCTCGGCCATGTACCGATAGTAGTCATAATTATATTCATAGTCATAATCATTATAATAGGAATAGTTGTCGTTCGGAAGGTCAGTCGTGATGTGATGTGATGTGTTATTTATGATGTGTTGTGACCCTGCCTGGTCAATCGTCAATCGAACAGGCAGTGCTCCCC
>JACBAH010006508.1:0-11120 GCA_014282315.1 Neospermospora avenae | reverse complement strand
GGGTGTTGTTGCCATTGGGGTTGTTGGATGGGATTTGGGCGTGGGTATTGTTGTTGTTGTTGCGGAAGATGTTGCGAGCTGTAGTGGGGAATGGGCGGCTGGTACTGTTGCTGGTACGGTTGCATTTGTGATGAGGATACTGGACTGATAGGACCGCCTATAGACTGTCTTAGACTTTGCTGTCTCTGAGGCGGAGCAGGTAGAGGAGGCGCTGTTTCGTATCGTAGACTACTGGTCCTTTGAGGATTTCGTACAATTTCGTTTGTGGCTGGACTTTGCTGGCCGTATCGAGAACCCCCAAATTGTGAAGGCAGCGGAGGAAGAGGAGGTCCACTGTCTCGTCTTGACGGCTCTCCCGTCGAATATTGCCCAATGCTTCCGGGTTTAGGTGGTGGAGGGGGAGCGCCATTTGGACTCGATATAGAGGCTGGTCGTGCCGAGCTTGGAGGTGGAGGCGGTATTGGAGGGGGCGCCTGGCTTTGAGAATGCGGAGGAGGGTTCGGCTGTTGTCGAGATACAACCGGCGGCTCTTTCGCGAAGATGTCTCGGAGGATTGCCAAAAAGTCGAGTATGTTGGACTTCTACAGCGCCCTATTAGATCATGTGCAACTTTGAGAAAGCGTCTGCCACTTACATCCCAATACTCTGCCCACCCCACTAAGTATGGATGGTAGACCTTGCCTTGTTGATCGACATGTTGCCCTGGTCTGACCACCATTCCGTCTGTTGGGACAACATATATGAGAGGAGGCTCCAGCGGGTATGCATGAGGTACCCATAATGCTATGGGAAACCTGTATGTGGTGCCTCGAAAGATTACTGGGAGGGTGCCTGAGAGGTGGAGGAGTAGAGCGGACTTTCCATGCTCATAAGCTGCAATCGAATCAGCTCTGGTCCAATGGTACTCCAAGTGATGCATGCATACTATAGACTTCGGTTCGAGGAGAGAGTGAGGAATAATGCGACAGCGTCTGGGCTACGTCGTTGTATGTCCTATTTATATCTTTATATTCCTGCGCCAGTTGAGCAATTGAATCCTACTCGAAGTTGCTAGAGACGTACGCTTGTCAAGACACTGTACAGCCAGTTAAGGACCTGCTGTTTCACAGCTGCCATGGTAGTGTCGGAAGGGTCGCAATTCTTCACCGGCGAAGTGAGCCCTTACTCTTGGCTGCGAAGGTCGACGGGAAGGTGACAACTCGATATCGAAGTCGCCAAAATATTATAGGACATTGCACTGTACTGAAGTTCCGAAGTCACATCCCCATTTGATGAATTCCCTAGGTAAAAAGATATCGTCTCTCAAACGCTTCGCCGGCGACAACTTTGTCCAGCCTCGTTTTGGGTGCGTCATCGCATTGGTTGAAGCTATTCCCATGATAGACGCCTGGGCCTAGGTCTTGGCAGTTTGAGGCACGTGATCCGACCACGATTTTCTACCAACTACCTTATCGTCTACCTTTACCGACACTAGCTTCGAGCCTTGAATCTTAGTTTTCCTATGAACCAATCATTGACAATCCCAGCCTTTCGTCCATCCGTTCTTTGATTACTCCCTTGAGCCGCAAGGTTCCGAAGTCGCTGGACTGTTTTTTAAGTTTTGCTTTCAAAGCTGAAACTGACTGTCATAGATGAGGTGGGATGTGGTGGGGTGGAAGAAGGGCGCCACTTCTACAAATATGGCGAGAACTCTTCCTCACAGATCTATTCTTCACAACCCAAACACGCCTCGCCTCAATTCCCACTCGCCCCAATTTCATGCAAAGTTCGCTCACTAGAACTCCCTACGGCTGAGGAGTATCGGACAAAGATCTGTATACTCCTTGCGTCTGGTACGATAAAACCGTCCAAACCATCCTCGAAAGCATGCTTCCACCTCTTCCAAACCTTGGCGACTACGGAATCTCACCAGAATATGGTTTCCTTCCGGCCGAATTGCCTCTCGAGAGGCTCCCTGATCCATACTACAACAAATGGGAAGCCATTGTGGCTAATCTTCAGGGTCTGATTCTAAGCAAGCGATTGCGCGGGGTCATTAATCAATTGCCTATTCTTTCCACTGCGGGTCTGGAACATGATTCGGAATGGAGAAGGGCATACTCGTTGTTGTGTTTTATGGCACATGGCTACATCTGGGGCGGTGACAGTCCATCAGAGGTCAGCACTTTCGCATGGAATCATAAGGCTCTAAGACTTACTTGCAATAGCGTTTGCCAGCCTCAATCTCGATCCCGCTCATTCACATCTCAGCATATCTTGAAGTACTGCCAGTTGCTACTTATGCTGCTGTCTGTCTTTGGAACTTCAAGCCCTTGTTCCAAGATGAACCAGTCGATAACATGGAGAACCTTGCGACTCTCACGACATTTACGGGATCAATTGATGAATCTTGGTTCTACCTCATATCTGTTGCCATTGAGGCACGAGGAGCGCCTATCCTTCCATTGATGATGGCTGCTATTCAAGCAGCACGAAGTAACGATAGTGCTACGGTTGCTGCATGTCTTCGAGCATTTGCCGAAAGGCTAGATGATCTTGGCACGCTTCTGCAGCGCATGCATGAGAGTTGTGACCCGCAAGTCTTTTACAACCGCATCCGACCTTTTCTTGCTGGTAGTAAGAATATGGGCGAGGCTGGTCTGCCTGACGGGGTAGTGTATGAAGATGGCACAGGAAACGAGAAATTCCGACAGTACAGTGGTGGAAGCAATGCTCAGAGCTCCATCATCCAGTTCTTCGATATCATTCTCGGTATCCAGCACCGTCCGACTGGTGAAAAGAAGGACGCTGCATCTGAGAGCGAGCTTGAAGGCACAGCACCTCCGCCGAAGCATAACTTCCTGCTTGAAATGCGGAAGTATATGCCAGGGCCACATCGCCGCTTTTTGGAAGATGTCGCTAAGGTTGCCAACATACGTGATTACGTTGAGTCGAATCGGAATAACTCGGAACTTATTCTGGCTTACGACGCTTGCCTCGCGATGCTCCGAGAGTTCCGCAACAAGCACATCAATATTGTATCCCGATACATCATAATCAAGTCTCGGGAGTCCCGATCGCTTTCTCGGTCCAAGAGCCCTGTCGTCGAGCGCCGTAACATCGCTACAGCGTCTCGTCAGGATCAAACCGATACTGGCAAGAAGAACTTGAAAGGGACTGGTGGTACAGCGTTGATTCCTTTCTTGAAGCAGGCCCGTGACGAGACTGGGGAGCCTGCTATTGATGCCTGGACTCGACGTGTCATGAATAGAGATTACAGTATCAAAGGCCAAGGCGACTTCTTTTCTGGAAAACTCGACGAGCTTCCAGTTGATGAGGTTGATACCTGCGGCCTAGCTGGTAATTGGACCCTTGATGAGAATGCCGGTGGACTGTGTCACTATTAGTCGTGACTATTACGCGGCTATGGTATTGTTAGATACCTAAAGGAGAAGAGTTAGTGAGTTGCTTTGAGAGTCGAAATAATAAAACAAAATTGAAAACAATCAAAGCCTTTGGAATGTTCTCGTGGTATTGCATTCGTGTCTTGTTGTGATATGGTTACAGAACAGGAATAAGTTGTGTGACAGAAGCCCGCTCACCAAAGATTACACGGTGTTCATCAAAATCGAAGCTTCGCTAGGATTGCAAGATGGGTAGGTAGCATTCAAGCAAAGGAGGTCTATTGACGATAAGCTCACGCCACAGAGGATCACACCTGGCATTCAAGGTAATTCATGTCTCATGCCAAAATCATGACATACAGTTTTCAAGCCTATGACAAAGGCCGACAATACCAAAGATCGAGACAATTCAAACCCTCAATTCGCCTCTGTAGTCACGTGATAATCGCTTTACGACGCGTCGCTCCTTACATTCACGCGACCAAGTCTCATCAACTACCAACAATCTCAGAATGACGAATCAACTTGCTAGCGAGGAAGGTATGGGACCTCTGGAGCGCGGACGACTTCGATACAAGCAGAAAGACTATAGCGGGGCTCTTAGGGCTTTCAACGAGGTACGTACGACTCGACCATCTCCGAAACTGCCCTGTGATCACTGTGCTTCTGGACTTTAACGCTACTTTATCTAAGCATCGATTTTCTGGGAACATAACTGATCAATAGTTTAGGCCGTTGCATCGAGCACTGACAATATGCTTCTTACTGCGCTAGACGGTCGAGCAGCCGCGTATGAAAAACTTGAGCAATTCATGCCTGCATTGCGGGATGGCAAGGCCATGATTGAAATGAAGCCAAAATCATCGAAGGTCAGTTTACTTTCCCATTTGTTTCAGAAACGTCGAGTAAAATTTCAATAGGGTTACCTTCGCACTGGAAAAGTCTTACAACTACAAGGCAAGGAACCGCTGGCTCTACAGATCTATGCGAGAGGCCTAGCCAAAGTACCTTCGGGCGCCGACAAAGAGCGTCAGGTAGGTCGCCAGCCAAAGGTCTATGCACGAAATGCTAAATTATCAACAGCTCTTGGTAACCTTACATGAGAAGCTTAGACAGGTTCTAAAGCCTGGAAAGTCTATGAATTTCGTTGAGTTGCTTCCTCTCGAGTTGGCTCTGATGATTTGTCATAATTTGGATATGCGAGATCGAGTGTGAGTCGTGAAAATCGCAGCTCCAGATTCTCCCACTGATGATTCATGCAGAATCTGCTTGGTGGTCTCCAGAGGGTGGAAAGGCGTCCTGGAGTCCTCAACGAAGCTGTGGACTAGCCTCGACACAACATATACCCGGAGATCAGTCGGCCTGAAGTCGCTTCAAGCCCACCTCAGACGATCACATTATACTCTGGATCATGCTATCATCACTTTGAGAGCAGGCATTGACGCTGGAAAGATGAACTTCATCACCAGAACGTGTAAGAACCTTAGAGAGCTCCAAATTGCTGGTAATGGTATCATTGGCAATGCCTTACACTCGAATTTACCTGGTGTTACTGCGCTTCAAGCGATATCAGCTTCAAGCGGTACAGAGGTTCCCCTACGGACTGTTCAATCGGTCATAGGATCATGCCATAGGACTTTGTCGAATGTCAAATTTCTGTGTGTCAAGGGAAGCAGTTCACAGATATTCCTAGGTAGATGGCAGATGGCTACATCGCTGAAGAGCATACACCTCAAAGGCACTGCCGATTCTTATCTGGACTTCGTGAGTTCCACAAAATTCCCTTTTCAGATCAGTTCGAGGTCCACGTCAAGGCAAAAGAGCACCTGAAGCCAAATCAATGCCTCGAAATCCTGCTGGAGGTTCGATCTTCTAGATCACAATCTAACATAAACAGGACGGTCTTCGAGACAGCATCCCGAACGCCACCTCTGTGATCCTCACGAACTGGAAAATGTCACAACATGCTATCGACGCCACACCTTGGCAAGCTCTGGAACGCCTAGACCTGACCGATACTCAAATCAGTCGCGTTCCCAAACTTCCTCCAACATTAAAGCATCTCGTCCTGAGCGAGAACCACGGATTAAGTCACGGCGCAAACGAAGAGCTACTTCCAACTCTTCCCTTGCTCGAGATCTTCGCCTGCGCGTCCACGGCCCTCGACGGCGAAGCTCTCAAAACGATCACCGCCGCAAGCATCAAAGCCGGTAATCTGAAGCGTCTCACGATTGGTGATCGCATGGTCAACCCACGCGAAGCTCTCGTGAAGGACGACTTTCCAGCTTGCGCGTCCTTGGAAGAACTTTCCATCGCCTATATGATACTCTCCGATCGACCCGCCCTCGATATAGTGGCCCTGTATCCCAACCTCAAGAAATTGGATATCTCATCGACGCACATCACCGGTGTGGCTGTCAAGGCTTTCGTCACTATGGGATTAAAGTGGTTGAAGATTAATGAGTGTGACAGGATTAGTTCCGACGCGGTGGAGTGGGCCAGGGGAAAGGAGGGCATTGAAATCATTCATAATTTGCTGAGTACAAGGACCAAAGTCAGGAGTGCCGCGAGGTTTGCTGATAGTGTGTTTGGGGGCAGCTTTTGAGGACCAGAGACGTGATGTGTAGTTTGGCTGGCTGCATTGCATGGCGTTGGGATCTTTGGCTGCTAATTGGGAGGCGCACTGGCTCTGGGGTTTGTCAACTCCCAGAAACATTTGATCAATGTCAAGTCCGAAATATCAGACGCGCACTTGGTGGCCATCATTCGATATCTTACCTTCTGATGTTCTGCAAGTCTCAAGACAGGAGCTAGTGCTCGCTTCTCGCTTCCATGCTTTCGTTCCGCTTATAGTCAATAAGTTGTTTGCTGTCATCAATCATCCTGCATCATACTGCATCTTCGCATTCGCAACCCTCTCACTGCAAATTAACAAACAAGCCCCCGTCCACAAGCAGCTGCGCGCCATTGACATACCCACTCAAGCTTTCACACGCCAGAAACACCGCCGGGCCCGCCATATCGCTCGGCTCCCCCGTTCTCCCTAACGGTATCCTCCCCTCCATATACTTCCTCTTCTCCTCATCCTCCAAATCCTTCTCATTCAACTGCGTCTTTATCGTTCCGGGCAACAACGCATTGCATCTGATCCTGTACTTCCCTAGAGCAACGGCCATCGATTGCATGAGAGATGTAACACCGGCTTTGGTGGGCGTGTAATGGGCTTGCAAACCGCCGCCCACGAGAGCGGAGATGGAGCTGATGCCAATTATGGATCCGCCGTGCCCTTGAGTGGCCATTTGACGTGCGGCCGCTTGGCAGGAGTAAAATGCGCCGGTGAGGTTTATAGAGATAGTGGAGGCGAAGAGGTCATGGTCGAGACTAGAGGGGTGATGTTAGCTGGATTCTCTCATTTTCGGATCGCCGCTTTTCGAAGAACTCCAAAACTCTGGCTTGATATCCCTCCCACAACAGCAACCTCTCTAGAAAATCTAGAAGAGGGGATGTGGCACACTCACTCCAGAAACTCGGCAAATTGACAAACCCCCGCATTACTGACAAAAATGTCCAGCTTCCCAAATTCCCTCACAGCTTCCTCAACCAGCCTCTTCCCTGTCTCCGGTTTACTCACATCACCCTCGACCTCTATCAATCTGCCTGCCTTGTCATCTTTCTCTCTTATAGCAGCTGCTTCAGCGATCAAGGAATCTTTGTGGTGCGCATCGGAGGGCAGATTCAGGTGGTTGATCGCGACGTTCGAGCCTTGACGCAGGAATTCAAGGGCGATTGCGCGACCTATGCCGGTTGTGCCGCCGGTTATGGCTGCGGTCTTTTGGGCGAGGAGATGGTATGCCATTTTTGGGCAGGGGAGAGGTTACGGTGTTGGATGTGTTGAAGCACTGTTGCTTGGAGGGTAGAGAGAGGGAGCTTTTGGCGGGGTAAATTGGTTGTGAGCAGATCTGTGGTTGTTGAGAGGTCTAAATATCTTCTTCTTCTTCTTCAAGCTTGGTCGATTTCCGCTTCGAAGAGAGTCTTGGAATATCAAGTCGGAAAGTAGGTACGACTGGAATATGAGAATATGAATTTGTCCCCCATAGCGTTGTCAATAGTACCCGCATGAATATGATCGCGTGGCTTTGGATCAAGTCAAAGGGCTCGAGCTTGGTGGGGGTGGGGTTCAGCCAAGGACCCCGCGATTCGGGCTTCTCGGTCGTTATATGCCCGAGTTCGACTTGGATGTTTTCTACAGGTGGGAAATAGAGGTTCGACTGCTACCGTTATTCTTGAAGCTGCGTACTGCAGAGATGAGAAGTCTTGTCATTTAGTCATTACACAGGTGGTTTACAGTCAGTACGCTTGCAGTGTTTGAGACAATTAAACTTCTGCCGAATCACGCTGTTGTGCTTCCTAGGTACCAGGTTCGGAGATTTTCAGTCAGTCAGGCGGGTTGAGTTGTGTTCGTGGAACGATGTTAAGAGAATTCCATGTGAAGTGGCATGTGGCTGCAGCATAACGGTTATGCTGTGCTGTCGGCATTGTATGTAGAGTTATACAATAACGGCCAGAACGACAAACTTCTATCCAAAATATACTTAACAATTTATGTACTTGAGGCGAAGTAAACAAATCACGTCCTCATGCGGTGGTCGTGTACAACTCCACCTTTTACCAAGCCACTCAGTACTTCCTCGCTTTTCTCTTCCGGCTTCTTCTCCTCAACCTCCTTGACTTGTGCACCTCCTCCTAACGGCCTCTCCGGATTAGGAGTCAACAAATACCTCGCCGGGATCAATCTCGCCGCCGGGTTCAGCGTCAATCCAAAACCCGGTTTATCAAGCTGTTTCGTATCCAAGTACCCCTTCAACGGAATGGGCTCATCCAGAAACAAATCTCCGAACACAGGCAACACACTCCTCCCATCTGGCGAATTCGCCAGGTATTCCTGGAACGGACAATTCGTCTGCGAGACGACGAAATGGTAACTATACGGTCCGCTGGCGTGGGGAACAACGGGGATATCGTACGCGGCAGCCATGGCGGAGACTTTGAGGAGTTCGGTGAGACCACCGAGCCACATGACGTCTGGCTGGATGATATCTAGATTTCGACCCTCGATTAGTTTGCGGAACCCGTAGCGCGAGTACTCGTGTTCGCCTGTGGTGAATTTGAGTTGTGGATGCGCGCGCTTGATTTGTGCGAAGCCGTCGGTGTCGTCGGGCGAGAGACATTCTTCCCACCAGTTGATGTTGAGATCGAGACAGGCGGTTGCGAGCTCGATCGTGTAGGGCACGTTGAGAGACATGTAGCAATCTACCATGAGCGGAAAATCTGGACCAACGGCTTCTCTGTGTTTGCGTAGGAACTCGACATTCTTCTTCATCCCTGTGTGTCCTTCCTCAGGACAGAAAGGAAGAGGAACTTTGGCACCCCAGAATCCCATCGCTTTGGCGGCTGTGGGTTCGGGTCCTGTGCAGTAGAAATCTAGTCTTTCTCGTGTAGCTCCACCAATGAGCTTGTACACTGGTTCGTTGCGGATCTTTCCTACTAGATCCCACATTGCGAGGTCGATGACGGAGATGACGGCTACGGGTAGGCCTTTGCGGCCATAGAACATGGACGATCGGTACATCTGCTCGAAGAGGTGGTTGGTGTCTCGTGGATCGGCGCCGATTAGGAAGCGCTCGAAGTGTTGATGGACAAGCCAGCATGCCGGGGGACCTATATGGTTTTCGTCAATCTTAATTCAGTACTTTGTCTCTTGAAGGTAGTCACCTCCGAACCCAGTTGCAAATCCGACGGTGCCATCCGACCCCTCAAGTTCTACGCAGAAGGATCCTAGCACGTTGATTCCCCAACTCGTTCTCGAGGCTCGGTAATTCTCCCATCGGGACATGGGCGTCGATATGGATGTGTCGATCAACCTGGATTTGTGTTAAAAACATTCTCCTTCTCAGTCTGAAGTGGTAGACTTACCAATGTCCTCCTTCTACATTGTGGTAATCCCCTCCAGATCCAACACCATCTACAACATATGAGCGGATGGCCTTGATGGTGGGGAAACTTCTAGCTGCTCCTGCTGTTGCCATCGTGATTTATTGTAGCAAAGTTGTCTGATAAAGATGGAACAAATGGAGGCTTCAGGGTAGCCTCTACAGGATAGATGGTATGATCAGATTATAAGGGATACTTCTTCGTGTCAAGCGTGGAGTAAATACATCAGCCAGTGATGTGATATGGCCGAGTCCAAAGGGCCGGCGAAGCTGTAGTGGGGTTGGTTTCGGGAGAAGCTGCACCGCATGCCGAGGACTATGGTCCACTGAAGAAGCGTTGCCTAGGCATGGAACGAGATACTGTTCATGCTTCATTTCTGTGACCATACTTGCTCGAAAGCAAGAGCATTTACGTTGACATGTGGGCTTCTGCATGCGTTGTTGAAATATGAGAAGATATCCGGTAAGTCAAGAAGTGTTCAAGGAGTACCTAAGTAATGAAAGGGGAAAGGCCATCTACAGTTCCTCAATCACACACGGGGAGACTGGTTAAAGACTCGAAATGTACCACAACATAAAGTACAGTAGATAGACTCCTGTTTAGAGTCTGATACTTTAGATTACCTTTATATCAGTAATCATCGCACTGAGACAGTTGTTAAAGCACTTTTTTTCATAGAGCTCAGATACAAATGGTGGTTAGCTTTCACATCGTTTCCTAATTACATCACTAACTGAATCTAGGTAGTATAGGACGACCTATCTAATAATTCCATGCGAAAGACCATTGCAAATGCATGCGAGTTCTATTATCTTTTTCTAGAGAGTTTTCGGGACATTTCCATCGGTCACAAAGTTGCACTGCATCGGCAATAGTTATATGGGTTCACTTGCAGTCTTCCATTTCCATTCCATCCCATCCTTGTTGTCTCCAGGGTGCAACACGAACCCGCCTCCCCGCAATGCACCCTGCCGCCGCTGTGCTGACGATCCCATCACATCACATGGCCTTTCGTAGCACGGAAGTTCTCTCTGACTTGTGAAAGTACCTAGGTACATTTAGGATCTCTTGAGTTGAGTGTCGAATACATGTCTGATTCTCAGCATCTAGCATCTTTATGAGCTCCCTGGCTTACAGCGCTCTTACTGGCCGTAAATTCATTTGGATCCTTCTATCTCCTCTTCGAAAAATCTCAATCCAGGGGGCCGAACTTCAACACATCATCCTTGTGCTGCATAGCATGCCATCAAACTCAATTCGTATGCAGAACCTGCGCCGTCCTTCATCTGGCTGACTGGGCCGGCCTAGAGCACTCTCGGGACTCTGCCTAAACCCTCATCCTAGGCCTCGTTACCTCCACTCTCCAGCAGTGCCCAGCAGTTTCTTTTCTACCCCATGGGTAATTCCCCACAGACCTCGCTATTAAAGTATACCGAGCCCTCCTCGGCCTTCGTTCTCAACTCCCCCGAAACCACATCAATTCTCGCGAACCATCCACCAGCGCGTCGTCCGGCACCCACCCAAAGTCAATATGGACCTCAAGCCCACCCACTCGCCTCACTCCCCTTTACGTCCAGGGCCAATGAACCCCGAGAGCGATGATGAAAATGCGTATAGTGAGGATGATAGCGCGGGTGAGAATGGAGATACAAATGGGAGGCCTAGGAAAAGACAAAGGCGGCCTATGTCGGTCTCGTAAGCTATTTATTTATTTTTAATATCCTTATCTAGGACTATGCCTCTCGA
>JACBAH010006507.1:0-11119 GCA_014282315.1 Neospermospora avenae | reverse complement strand
GGGAAAAGACTGCCTCGGCTATCTGAGCTGTGACAGTTTTGCTTGCCTGTGACATTCGCTTTCCCCGACAGTAAGCGAGCCCCGAGCGAAACTGGAGGTGGGCCGGCTAGTATATATATATTATATATAATCGACAAAAAATACATTCCAGCTGATGGATGCGAAGATTTGGACCTAGATGTACTCTCTGACGGGGAGTCGAACCCCGATCTCCCGCGGCTTGTCATGAATGACAAGCGGAAATCATGACCGTTAGACCATCAAAGAAGCTTGAATGCTGCTGATTGGATGGGAGTCTCTTATTTGAGTATATACTAACAAATAATTGCTGTGCTGTGCGTTTCTAAGTAAGCGAAAAAATTCTTGCGTAGGCGGTGTGGAAAAGTGGAGCGAAGCGGAGTAAGCAAATCGGTTCGTTATTGAGATGTGAATTTGTTGAATTGAAAGGTTCCGGTTTAGAGATGCTTTCGCGGCAACAGGTCTTAGTAGACTGTAATTCAGTGTATCGGCCTGCTGCATATCCGATCAGTCTACACAGGTTTCTCGGGTAAGGTATCCTGCCAGCATTCTTGGACGTTAAGCGAGCAAGTAAACAATCAGCTTGCTTGCAACTGCTATCCATTTCTTGGAGACATGTAATACACGAGCCGCAATTACCATTCACTACACTGATATTTTAACAGCTACCCTACAACTTGACCATCCCCATTGCCTCCTGCTCTTCAATGTAGGATCCATCGCTCGCTTATTGGGGAGGTTACATCTTTTTGCGTATAGCTGCGCAACTGAGGCGGATCCATATCCGGCAATACCAAACAGTCACACTCGCGAAACAAATCAAATTCGAGTTTTCCGATCGAAGTGCTCCAGCCAGTCATTGCGTCGCTGATTCAGTCGAAAAGATGTCCACAGTGAATCTGACAGCAAACGCGATGATGAAAGTTCTCCAAGCTCCGTATAGTTCCTCGTACAACAGGCAGGCTATCAAAACTCTCAAGCGTTCGCATATCGAGCTTGAAGAAAGTATTGTTTCTATCGGCTTTACCCGAGTTCTAGGTGCTCTATGCACAGGAGCAAACTCCTCCAGAGGTCAGAGATAAAGTCCGGCGACATACTCCATCGCGCCTGCCCCCAGCTTCTACATCCTTAACAACCAGACCATACGTTATCCAGCCCGACCCAACAAAAATCTGGGCCATCTCAGTACACAATTAACAAGGCCATTCAGACAACAACATCATTCTAGACTGACAGTATCGTCATCATCATCCATACCATCCAACTCCTCATCACGAAAATGTGCCGCTACGTAACGCTCTCTTTCATGCTCTGCCGGTGCCGCGAAACCGTGCTCTCTTCCCGCTGCGAACGCGCCAAACAAAGCGGGCTGAACTGTTTCTACTATGGACCCGACCCGCAACTGCGCCGTGGGAACCTCGAGCGAGTACCTCTAGAGCAGAAGGGGGACAGGATAGCTATTTTCAATGCGGTGGGAGGGGATAAGATGATGTTGGGAGAGTGCGATTGGTGCGATGCGGAGATGAATTGGAGGTATCCTTAGAATTGAGGTTCGATCTTAGGGGAGGGAGTGGAGGTTTTTGTCTGGGATAGGATAGGGGTAGGATGGTGTAGGGTTGGGGAAGGAGTGGATGTAACGAGGATACAAGGAACTGGATGTTTCTATTCCAGTTGCGAAGAACTTCCACCTCAACATGTCGACTTCCAGATGTCAATAAGCGAACAGCATACCGATTAGCCGCCGAACAGTTCCCACAACCATGGACTAATCGGAGAGCTGAGCGATCAGGATAGCGAATCAGCTTTTTTGCTTGTAGAGATTTCATATCCCAACCTGCGTCTCTCCAACATCTTCAAAACTAAAGTGCCAGCATTCAAGCATGAGAGAATTTCTAGTCTAAACTCATCTCATGACTCCAACTCTCTTCTCATCTTCAAGTACAACGTCCACTTTCCCCAAAATCACAATAATCCTCGTCTATCTACGAGTCTTTCTCATCATACTAAGGCTAACTGAAACCTCCCGTTAATTTATCCTTCCTACCTCGGAGCTCAACTTTTTCCAGCTTACTCCATAGGAGGTTAGGTCTTCTGCAGTTTCACAAGCTCATAAGCCATATCGCGCTCTCAGCCACTTCAGCCATAGTCTGTAATACTCAAACTTGGCTACTCCAGTACTCTACTCTTCCGACCCCAACAGAAACACAAAGACTTGGCTTGTCAAAGCAAGGCACTAGACTACACATCAGATCTATCGACCCTAGCTACTCAACAAGTCCGGCTCTTGATGTAGGTTCAGTAGTCATAACTTCGTAAACTATTGACTGGTTAAATCGATTCACGAATCAAGGAAAAAGAAGTGAAATCTACAGTACAGTTATCTCAATGTACGACCACACGACCACACCACCAATACACGAGGACCCTCTATTCTAACAAAAAACCACAGAGCCGGGTACATCCCCTCGCCTAGCTTAGGTTAATAAGGAAAACATTCGGAAAAAAATTAAAATTGGACAATGGAACTGAAGAAAGTGGCTTACAGTAGCACGCACACAGGATGCGAAATTGGGTATGAACTTTTCCATTGCATTAAACCACTACTATCGCCACAAGCCAGGCCAATCATCACTCGAATAATAGATCGATCCATTGCAAATTTTGCTCGACACGAGTCGGTTCAATTCCATTCCTCCCCATCACTGTATTCCCTGCATTGACTGATCGACATGGGAAATGTACAAATGAGAAGTCGCTCAGACAGACAGACAAACAAACACACACGTCCACTTCGCAAATGTTCCTAATCATACAGTATTGCACTCATTCATGATTCCACTCCTTTCCTCGACTTGGGTAAGACCCGTAGAATCTAGCCCTCTCTTTTATGTACAGCGAAATTACGCATCCATTCAATCTCAAGCCATTCAGAGCTCGCTTACGAGCAGCTTAGGCAAAGGCGGCTTGTTTTCCATACTCAGCCTCTAACGTATTCGAGATTGTTTGTGCTTAGTAGCCAGCTGCGCCAGCTGCGGCCCAAAATGTGCGAGCTATGAGATTAACCTTGTCTCCAGGTTCGCCTGCGTTGGGGTTGTCACCAGTTGCATCGTCGGGGTATACCAAAAACGCAAGAGCGATTATGATATAGAGCCCAAGGAGCATAGCGCCCTCTAGATAGTTTGATTTGCCATCTGCAGAATTTCAGTCAGATATTGCCGCAGAGAGTATTGGGAATGTATTTAGGAATGAATAAAACGTACCTTGAATGACATACGTCACCACCAAGACACTCAAGAAGAAGACAACAGTCTCGAAAGTCTCGAAGTGGAGTGTCATAGGCTGGCCGATAGCCCATCCAAGAAGAACCAAGGCCGGAGTGACCAAAAGTGCAATCTGCATAGAGCTTCCGATTGCGACACCCATTGCCAAATCCATCTTATCCTTCAAGGCGACCACGATTGCAGTTACGTGCTCGGCGGCATTTCCGACGATTGGGAGGAGAATGAGGCCAATGAAGGTCTTCGAGATATGTGCGGTTGCGACAAGGGAGTCGATCGATCCAACCAGAAACTCGGCGCAAATTGCAACAGCAATTGTCACAACTAAGAGAACACCAGCAGCTGCCCAAGGGCTCAATTGTGGCTCCTCCTCCTCCTCCTCCTCGGCTGGGGCCTCGGCGTCGAAAAGACTGGCGTGTGTTCGCAATTGGAAGAAGAGGTACAGGACGTAGAGAATGAGGAGGATGATGGCAGTACCGTGAGATAGGATAATGATGTTCTGTTCGGCGCTTTCCTTTGAGCCTGCCATTGCAGCATACAACTTTCAAGATGTCAGAAAAGCTCGCTACGTTTTGGTAGAAATGACTTACAGTAGCTGGAATGATCAAGGAAGCTGCAGCAACTGTCATTAAAGAAGACATGGTCGATGCCACGGTTGAGTTAAAGTCTTGTTCAATACCCTGTGCTGTTCCAGTCCTAGTATTGTGAATGCCACCTGCTAAAAAGCAGCATCCAAGTACAAGGAGCATATTGGAAAGGATACTTCCCAGCATACTAGATTGAACAATACGAATTTGACCATCCTTCAATGCCACGATACTGACCTTTACTCGGTTAGCAGGGCGCAAATGTTGTGGTGGAACCAAAACATACAATCAGCTCAACAGCATTTCCAAACGTCGCATTCAAGAGACCACCCATCGTTTGACCGAGCTTCATGGAGATCTCTTCTGTCGCAAAGGAAAGGACGGCGGCGAGAGGAACGATAGCAAAGAAATTGAGAATGAAAACAACCGTGGGATTCCAGCCCATAGCGCCAGCAACTATACCGACCGGTACGAAGACCAGAAGGATATTGACATAGTTGCTGTACAATGTCACTTTAGTAGCTTGCACGACTTGTGCAGGAATCCTCACGAACTTGTTCTCACTGTCCAATCCCGCCGTATGGTTCTTGCTCGCGAAAAACTCGAAGAAGCGTGTCATCGAACTCTTCCTGCGATCGGCTCCTCCGTTCTCTCGTCCGCTCATCAAACCCGTACTCTCCGTCGCATTTCCGTTTCTTTGGTTCGGCATATCGTCGTCTTTGCGTTTTCCACCCTTCGCGCGCTGCAGCTGTTTGCGGAATTCTGTTCCTACTATATCATTGAGACACAAGGTTCGAAGTCAGCCCAAGAATCAGTCTTTGAAGTAAAGTTTCTGCTGTTGTGTCTTGGCCAATGGGCGGTGCTGGTCTTATATCGACCTTGCTGTCCGGTCGAACAACGACGTAAGGAATGTTGAACGGGAAGCTTCGATGTTCAGGATATTGTCGCCGGCGTCAAGCTCGTGCGATGATATGTCTGCACTGCAGATATACCGCTCGTACTGGTGAGGGGTATTGCAGCAAGATGAAGCTGGGGATGGGCAGCGAGTTGTATCAAAGAGCAAGAATCGGCGAAATGATGAAGAGAGGAACAGGACTGGCTGCGGGAAAACAAGCTGGCACTGCCTTGTCGTGGCAGACTAGGCGCAATGGAACCTGCCAAGGGCAATAGAGAAACGTGCAGAGGGCTTTGATTGGGCAACACGGGGGGCAGACAAGGGGAGCGAGGGTTAACTTACACACCATCTTGGCGGTCTGGGCAAGCTTAGGTACGCTGTGAGGTGGTTGACTTTATTTCTTCTGAGTGGGCACTGTGGTTGTCGTGGTGAGAGAGAGGGCGGTATCTGGTGGGCACTTGACGATGTGAGCCTTTTACTCAGCCCCCTTTCGATCAGTGGACTGGCAGGTGGAAGGAAGTCTTCAGCCAACGTACCGAGACTTCGGGTTGATCACACCAAGCCAAGAGCCTATTGTTGAAGAGGACTCGGTAGTCGTGCAGGTGATCCGAAGAGAAGAAGAAGAAGAAGAAGAAGAAGTGAATCTGAATATAGGGGACCGAAGGCGCACAAGATCAAATCAAATCAACCGGTGCGACGCTGAAGAAGACGCTGGTGATTATTCGGTTGTGGTGTTGAAGATGCAGGTGGCTGAGATTAACATCAAGCGTGACGCGACGGGGCTCGGTCGGACTTGGATTTGACGTGACGTTGGCAGTGGCAGCGGGCGTCGACTTGTCAGAATCAAGAGACAGACAAGACAGTGAATATCAATTGAGGATGGTGAGCAAAAATAACGGGGTTCAACAACCAAGAAATCAAGGCAAGACAAGCACTCTTGTTCTTGCGATAGCTGTTCGAAGGTAACAATAGGAGACGGGGAAGAGATATAAGAGAAATCAAGTTCAGCTACACTCTACACCACAGGGTATGGCAGGATTTCTACCTACCTATGCCGTCAACAATACAAGAACCCTGATTTTCAGCTTCTAGCCCGTTTTGCAGTCTCTTTTTTCTTCTCTGTCTGACGACCTTTGTTTCAACATCCACGGAACAGAAGCACTCCAGACCTATGAGCCTATGAGCCTACGGGCCTACGTCGACGTTTACTAGGTACCCAACAGCTGTAGCACTCAACTCACTGTGGCACCTGCATTTGGCTATGAGACATGCATATCAGGGGTTAAGGGAAGGTAGCTTAGGGCATCTTCGCACGACGCAAAATACCCAGCCCGCTGTCAAGTCTCTAGGTACCTACCTAGGTAAGTCTCCCGTAGCCATCCTCACCATAAAGATCTTTGGGCACAGCTTTTCCTCAGAAGAAATCCAAGACAACCAACCCTCTTCCATATCAGAATCGCAACATAATTCCGTCGGACTTGAAAGTCCATATAGATCGCTGTGATCTCCCGCGAAGGAAAGCTATGGCCACAATTTGCTGGCACCACTGACGTATCACCCTGGCTGTCTGGCATAGCCACGCTTGGCCTGCATTATTAGCTTCGAGTGACCAGCCAGGGAGCTCGGACTCAGAGTAGACATGGACGAAAGAGCATCGTGGAGAAAGTCACCAGCAGTGCAAATCTCGAGGCATCTCGTCAAAATTCCGACGGAAAATTTGAAAAATGTGAGGACCAGAGCACGTGGTGAACAGAGGAAGAGGAGAGGAGATGGCAGTTTGAACGGTCCAGTATTTGGTGAGCCTTAGAGCTGCAACCGTCTCTCGATGATGGAAAAGCGCCGGCAAAGACCCAGGCTTCAGTACAAATTCCTTCTTTAATGCCCCGAGATACGCTTTACAGGGACGGTCTTCCAACGGAAGTAATATCATTGACTTTGCAGAAGCGAAATGGTGTCTTGTCTCTGATATGGAATGTTACTCAGCCTTGGAAGAGAGTATCACTGCCTTCACGTTCGTATCTTAGTACTGTAAGTAGTTTCCTGAGACAAAAACCTCCCATAATCCCAAGCGCTTGGTAGTTTCGAGGTACCGCATCAGGAAGCATTCCAATTTCCAAGAGCCTAAATCAGCTGCAGAGGTTATTTATACCGAATCTAGAGTGATGGGGGGTAAATCAACAGATGAAGTGTTCCCAATGCTTCGTCAAGCATCTGCTCAGTCCTTATCAAAAACTGGTAACCAGATCCGAATGACATCTTCGCTGCAAGGGCGCGAGGGCCAGACACAAACGCCAAAGTTGATTAGTGATTCGATCAACCAGACAGGAAAGATTCGTTTCCCCAATAAGACTGTAACCGACGCCCGAATCCAATATCGCAATTCGTCAAGTCGTGAAATCGTTGAAGGCTCTGAAGTTGCCAGAGACGGCTCATGTCAAATCCCCAGTGCATCATATTTCCCTTTCGCGGCCTGAATCGTAGCCATCGAAGGATACCTCTTCACTTTCGCCTGGGCCTTGATTCTCTCCCCCTCTTTCGCCTTCAGCCTCTTGGCCTCTTCCTCCTTCCTCCCAGCATCTTTCCTCGCCCTCCTCTCCCCAGCAACAGCAAAAGCACCATTTTCAACTCCCTTCCGCTCTCCTTTTCCATCCTTGACCCCTCTGCCCTTCCTAGCATGTCTCAACTCCCTCTCCCTGGCCTTCCTACACTTCTCCTCCTCCTCTTGACTGACAACCCACGGCTTGCTCAAAACCTCCCTCTTGAAAGCCGCCACTTCATTCCAACAGCGAACCTCCTGGTCTGTACATCGTAAGACCTCAATCTTGATAACTTCCACCTGTATCGTATCCCAATAACTGTTCACCCGGCCCTTGATCTTGACCACCGTCCCTACATCAACTTCTTCCCACGGAACAATTGGAGCCACCACCGAAGGCACGATATTCCCAGACTCTTTCCCAGCTGCTTTCTCTTTATTCTTTGTCTTATCCTCCGCGGGCTTGTTGTTGGTCGTCTGAACATGCATAATCGACGCAATCTGATTCAAATGCGCCGGCAGAACCGGCGCATCAGCAGCTTGTGGAGGTGGAGGCGCGATGGCTGTACATTCGATACACATCCCACTGCTATCATCGACAGTGTAGACTTTCTTGCCTCTGAACTCGTCGACTGCGACGACGACGCCTGTTATGCGCACCCATTTTACCGGATGGTTGTCGAGGTGGTATAATGCTCGTTCTGTTTGCAGATTTTGTTAGAACATATTCCAAGTCATGGGACTATCGCTGCAAAGAGGCTGGAAATTTGACAGAGATGCCATACCATCTGAGAACATCCCCACGGTCTTCAACCGATGAACATCAGTCGCCTGTAGCGGACACCATTTTCCGATCGTTGGTGAGAGACGGTGGCAGTAATCAGGATAGATATTCTGGGAAACGGATGTCATGGCATATTGAGTTATTTTTCGGAAGCAATGCGCCGCTGCGAAGGGTTCGATAGCAATATAGGCTGCGAGAAGTCGTTGATGTTGACGAGGTGACGCGTTGAATCGTGAAGCGCGATTTAGCAATCTCGAGATCACGTGAACATCTGTCTGCACTTGTTGGCATTCAAGGTGGCACTGCATTCTCTCGAACGCTTGAATTTTGATATGTTCTTAAGGGAATACTGCATCCAAAGTCGTTAAGTAAATCTCTAGACATCATGTAATTGTTTTCTTGTCATTGTTTACTGCATCCTATCTACTGCAGCATCTCCATGATGACAGTATTCTGGGATTTCCAAACATGAAATGCAGTACTCATTCAGCTATCCTATGCATACACTGACAACGCCTCGACCGGTCCGGACCATACTCCATGTAAACAGACCAAAAGTATCAATCAACGCTTCGCACGCTTGCTTTTCCGTCCTTCACTCTGTCCATTCCCAGTCTTCAACTTCTTCGCCGCAGCTTGAAATGCCTCCTCCGAAGGCTCATCCTCATCCTCATCCTCGTCTGAAGCTCTCTTCTTGCCCTTCTTGCCTTTCTGTCCCTTCGCCCTATCCTGCTTATCCTGCGCCCTATACTTCGCCTCCAGATTATCCAAGAACGAGCTCCCAGCATTAACCTGCCTCTTCTGAATCAGCGCCGCCAAATCCCCCAACCCATCATCCTTCTTCGCCTTCTTACCCTTCATCTTCTTCTCCTCCACCTCCGCCTCCTCGGCCTCTTTCTCTTCCTCCAACCTCGCCTTCTTCAACCTCTTCTCCTTCTGCTTCTCCGTCTCCTCACTATAAACCTTGTAACTCTCCACATCCCCCTTCTGTATCGCCTCATCAATATACCTTCGAAACCTATCCTCATCCTCCAACGGCTTGCTCAGCATCACAGACTCATAAATGCCTGCCCACTTCCCCTTACACTTCTCATAAGCCTTTAACACATCATCTCTCTCCTCATCAGAATTCTTATACGATGCTGCGAAGCGCTCAATCGCGTCTTCTGTCACCACATCGCGGTATTGCTCAGAGTAGAATTCTGTCCAGCTGAAATCGCCATCGACTTCTACGGACTCGGATGTTGAACCTGTCTTGTCGTAGCGTTTTCTGCGGATGGGATCGGAGAGGACGGCGTATGCGAACGCGATTTCTTGGAATTTGGTGTGCGCTGAGTCTTTGAGGTGATGTGCTGCTTTGTCTGCGGGATGAATTAGCATAATACTAGAATGAAAAGCTGGGATTTGATCTTCCTTGGAGGATAGCACGTACCTGGGTGATGCTTCAATGCTGCTTTGCGGTATGCGGATTTGATCTCGTCGGCGGTCGCGCTTTTCTCGATGCCCAGCACGGTATATGGCTCGATGGTAGGAGGCTCATCATCGGGCTGCTCGAGCTCTTCTTCCTCCTCCTCCTGGCTCTCCTCCTGCAAGTCTTCGTTCTTGGCTTTGCGCGGCATCTTGATTGGTGTTCGTTGATATCTTTTGTGATGGTAATTGATGTTGCAGCGAAAGGCTTGGTCGATGTTTACTCGTTGAAGGTCGGAGAGACGCGAACCGCGTTGGAATCTTGGCGCACCCGCGTAAAGTGCCTATTTCACTTCAAAGGTTTGTGTTACAGCCAGTTCTCCATCAAACTTGGACGATAATGTCAATTGATTCACCATTTTCTGTCAATACCGACTGGACTTCGAGCCTCATGAGAAATTATGCTTTCAGTAACTATCGCCTCTGTACGCTATGTCCAGCATGCCTCTGTCAGTACCTACTAAGGAGCAAAGTTCCAGCATGACAATACCAGTAATTGACATGGACTGTGCAATGGTATTCGGTATGCAGAATTTCCATTCATACGTTCTCTCTAGGGCCATCAAAGGAGCTTCGGTATCGCATAATCAATCTCATCGGATCGCCATTCCAGCTTTGACCCGGAATTCTCTCTGCTCCTGCAAATCCATACCTATGTAGTCTCTTCCTCCCTCCATCTTACCCCGTTGACTTATTCCTTTTGTGTCCTTCCTATGGCATCATTTTCTTCCGCCTACATTCCTTCTCACTTCGTAGGCACAAATTAGCGCACCATCACCTCGCTTAAAGCATCCCCATCTTACTACACAGCACTATATGATCGTCCTCAGCTCATTGCTGACGAGCTCTTCAATATCCAATCAAGCCCTATCGACTCAAGCGGGCCATTTGCCAACCTTATCTTCACTGGAACAAGTCACCGCTTTTAATGAAGCATGCTTTGATGATGATCAGACACTTATGAAGACGTTGAAGTTGATTTTCATCTCGATCATCACTATTCCACCGTTTTGAGCTTTCGGCTTTCAGTGAAGCGGGATGGCTGTGGTGAAGCGATGCTCCTAGTACTGAAATTTCACAGGGAGCAAGAAACATGCAGACGTTACACGCTCTTGGTTCTGAAAGCTTTATATTATGTTATTGTAGCCGCAGAGCAACCACATAGAAAAGAAGACTGTGCTTCTCCCCACCTACAGAGATCTGCGCTAAGATGGCAGTCCTTCGTTAGATCCAGATCCAAGCCCTGCCATGGCTGGTTGGTGCATGATGTGCCGACAAGACTTTGTTATTGCGTCGTCGCTGGTACTTTGTCCGCTGGTTCCATTCCTCCTACTTTGTAGGGCACCACTTGGGTACCTATAAGTGCCCCTTCACGTACCTAGTCAATGTCGTCCAACAATCTCTCCACATTAAAACGTAGGTGGTGTTGCCAAAATTCCCGATCCTTCCATTCTTCTAGGACTTCGAAATGGTGGCCATTGCCGCTCGAACCATTGGCAAGAGAAGCTCAATCCACATCATCAATGCGTGCTATTTGTGGCTGTTCCCCCCCCC
>JACBAH010006506.1:0-11101 GCA_014282315.1 Neospermospora avenae | reverse complement strand
AAATACTATAAGGGAGATCTTAATTAAGCTAGATCTTATTATAGTATAATTATATACTTTAAATAGTCCTAGACTCTAGTAGTACTTTATAGTTAAAGGACTAAACTGAATTTAGTCTCTTAATAAGTATAATAATCTGCGTGTCGGTGATTCCGCATCAGGAAACCGGGATTTCCTGAACAGGGAATCTCTCGCCTAAATGCCTGGCTGCTCTAGTGCTCGTGCTGCTCTGAGACGGCCGGATTGAGTGGTCACAACCCCTGCTAGTTCCCCTGGGAGACCCACCGCGTGTATACAGTAAATCCAGTGCTGTTTCCAACTCTTTCTCTAACTTTCACCAATTTTCTCCAACGCATCGGCCACATGCACGCCCGCCGTCAGACCTTCGCGATCATTCCATGGCTTACCCTATCACCTGCACCACGCCTAAATTTCCTTCACCAGGCGAGGCCTGCGGTCTGATTAGCTGGTGCCCATTCGAAACCCCTCAATGTGCTCTCGCCGGCGTCATTGTCAAGAATCTGCCTTGTACTGACTCTACTCGGGCCTAGATCGCTTCGGAGCTGCCGACGCTCTGCCACGCGTACACTGCTGCGGCACTGCTTCTCATTTCCGAAAATAGATCCACAGTAATGATGGCAAGCCACGCTTTGTGAGCACAGCATTCTTCCCCGTTACCCCCTCCTCGCCTTACGAAGTCGCCTGAGTGTCTGGTGTCTGCCAGATTTCTACGAAGGCCTTGCTCTTTGTCAGGAGTCAGGAGTACCTTGAGAAGGAAGGGGGGGCTCAAGGCAGAGGACACTTTCCGTACAGCAATCTCTTGCGAACGAAAAAATCTAAGCTCAGGTGGAAGACGCGGCGACACCGGGATAGGGAGCAGTCAAAACGAGGCCGGCCAGATCAGCCACGCATGAATGTCCAGCAACTCTTAGGAAGGGCTAGAGCAACCCTTATCTTCGGTGTTCGGCAAACAATACCTGATTTGCAGACTCGAAGGACTTCAGAGTAATGTATTTACGTGTTGATGTCTGGGCCTGGCGTGGGTGACGCATTAGGCAGCTTGGATGGTCCAGTGAGAAGTTGTCTGCGCCAGCTTCGAATAGGTCTTGTGGGAGCAATACCCTTTCTTGCCAGCTAAGATGCTCCAGGGGAGGTTTCAAGGGTCTCTAATGCCCAGTTTACCCCCCTTACGCTATCGGGAATTACTCGAAGCGGCAGGTCCTTTCGGATTTGTGGAATAGCGCTACACAGCATGACGACTTACGACCCGCTTTGGCGACCCTCGAATGCTGTGTATGAAAAACGCTATACTAACGCTGCGTTACGAAGCAGATTCTCGGAATGTACTTCCTTTTGACCTATCGGGGTTTCTAGCCCTCCCAGCGATCGACACATGGATATAAGGCGCGAAAAGGCATGAGTGGGGCATTCCCACGAAAGGGATGGCAGTGAGGTAGTGGAGCAGCAAAGAAGGACGGCAGATGTAGCTTGTATAGTAGGTCCTTGGAAAGAATTAAAAGGTCTACAGACCCCTCCGGTGCCTCCTCATGTTCTGTCCATTTTGCATCCTTCATCTACCATCGGATTTCAGAAGTGCTCCGCTGCGTGTACTCTGTTCTCAACATGGTTGCCTTTGCTTTTGTTCACTACGAACCAAAATTATCAAAAATTAACGTTCGGAAACCTTCTTCTAAACCTAGCAAGAACTTAGCGGCTGGCTCGAGCAACATGTCAGCTGAAGCGCTCCCAGCGTTAGGAGCAGCGGCAGGCGACGATAAATGGTGTCAGAAGGTTGTTGGAGATCGCGTGGGCACAATCCATGGTGCACATGCTTGTACAGAAGATTTACTAGGAACTAAAGGCATGTATTCAAATTGTCCCATTATGACTGCCATACTTGTCTGACTGTACAAAAGCCTTGATAGCAGAGAAGGAGGGGTTCGAGAACGAGATTGATTGCGGACTTCCATCTTTTTCTGCAACAGGCAACAAGCTCGAATCGGCAAAAGAGCGATCGGCGCTGGAGGGCACTATAGGACAAGGTAATGATCAAGATCTAGATGAAATTCTTTTTGCATCTCATGTATCTCAAGCTGGTAGTGCCCACGGTAAGCGAGCTGAGTTCTTTGTGTGAATACACAAAATATTTGCTCACGAGTTTACAGATGATACAATAATATTACATTCGGATAAAGACTCGGAGGAGGATAATGATATTGGTCCCGAACATGCTCGTTGCGTTAGGGACGGGGGGCAACCAGGCTGTGATACCTGTGACATGGAATACACACCCACAATTGCCATTCGTGCGACCTACGAGCATGGTGAAGGTGGTATTGCCAACGACAAACATATGTCTCATCAGACTATGAAACGACAAAGGTCCAGCTCTTCTCCCTCCACCTCTACCTCAGTTGACTCCATTACGTCGAAACATCCTCGTAGTAAAGATGAGGATGATGAGGAAGGCAGTAGGGAACTTGCCAGAAATTCCAGCAAGTCAAGAGCTGACGATATCTGCTCCAAGCGCCGGAAGGTGCCCCTTTCACAAAGTCCTTGGACAATCTCCCCTAACATCCCGTCGCAGCCATCTCCGCCGGTATCAGACAGGGAGGAGGACAGTGAAGAATATGATGGGACGCTTAGCACTTCTCTTGACGCCAGACTTACTAGCGCTACCAGAAGTAGCCCGGCCTCTGAGGTTACTTCTCCAACAGAATTTGAAGTCTGCCCAGTGCTTGCCGATGTGGATCCGGACTGGGACGTCCGTGAAATTATTGGTAAGGAGGACCTTGATGGTGTCTCGTATTACTTGGTGGATTGGCACCCGACATTACTTCCTGTGCACTCACTGGGTCATGCAAAGGAGTTGGTAGATGAGTTCGAGGCCCGCATTCGAGCACAACGCGGTTTCAAACGAGGCGGTCTAGCATCGAATACTAGACAGAAAGCTGGTGTGAAGATTGAAGGAAAGAAAGCTCGAGGTCGGCCTCGGAAGCAAACATAGAGAGAAACGTGATATAGCACATCTTTGGCAACCAAGCGTCTGGGTGAGATTAAATTTTGTAGCTAGAGTCCTTTAATCATTCAACGAATCTCATTTCTATTTACTTCGTCTCCTAAGTCCTCACGTTTAACCAAGTTAGGGACAGGGCTACTAATTCACTATATAAATCTTATCTAAAAGGCAAATACACGTATAATACACTTCCACTAGTAATATGCGTGAGATACCGGCTTAACGTGCAAGGTTCGTTGCGTTAAACTAGGAGTATATTTATACTAACTATATCCTAGCACTAACGTAAGTCTTGTCACATGATAGAATCTCAAGTATTTACCGACATTCGATCTAAAATTGTACTCAATTCTGAAGTAATTCTTAGCACGACATCTCTTATTAAAGCCACAGGTTCCGTGTCGAACGGAACTAAGCCTATGCACTCGCTGGTACTAAGTAGAGCTTCAATGAGTTCCGGATAGTGAGATGAAATGTGATATGTTAGTCGAGGCGAATGGAACTCAAGATCACATCGCCCTAGTGGTAATGTGGTGATCAGGCTGCTGGAAACAGCTCAGTCCTGGACGGTATCTCACCCTTTAACAATTCACGATATACTATGTCTTCTATAACCTCTCAATATTCGATCTCGAACCATATATCCAGCGGGGCTCTTGAGGCAATCCTTGAAAACGAGGCCGTAAGAGCAGAACTCACCTTTTGATGAGACTGGAGACTTTCGGCGGAAGCGGAGTATTTGCGACTATAGAAGGTCAAAGAGATCCGGTGCAGCAGAGGAACACACAGGCTCACAGATTTAAGTTTGTAAGGCCATTAATAACATTACAACAACCAAGACTGTTATGATCGTGGATTTGCTGCCATCCGTATTAATAATTTCCTGAGCGGCATCATGAAAGCCTATACCAAGCTTTCATAAGCGACTTCGTACCCACCCACTGCAAAGACTAAGTAGCAGGCCAATGCACAACTTGAATTGACTCACACAAGCGAGCAGTGGCTTTCTAAATGAAGGCCATAGTTGTTGGTAAAGGACCCTGCTCTAAACAACGTGTATACAGCATGTATCCAAGTAGAATACATTTAGCATAAGTGATCAATCACTGAGCTGTCAAAGGATACCCCTGTTCAGGAGTGTTTCAAAGATCTCACGCCATCCAGATCTGCATCAGAGTTTGGGCACATTGATTGGTGAGAATGCACGGATGACAGAGTCTCGTAAGTCGAACGTGGAAGAGTGGCCAAGCCATGTCACAATGCTGTCGTATGTGTCTCCCGTCTTGAGTCGTTCGAGGAGACTCCTTCTCATCGGTGGATAACGCCTCGAGGATCCGTTCAGCCACATTCTTCTGGGCCCGGAGCTCCTTAATCTGCTTAACAAGCTCTACTTTTGCATCCCTGATATGAACCTCGTATATACATTCGGATACCCGGTCTCGCGTGGTACACCTTCTACATGGCCTGTTGCCATCACACTGCAAAGGGTCAGCCACCAGGACACCACTCCCGACGTGTCACCTTGCCTAAGCTGCCTTTCATGCTGGAAGCTCTGTTTCGTGACGGGAGAAGGATTTCGAAACCTTCCTTGGGAAGCAATGTCTGAGTCTGGTGATTTCACCTGCTAGCAAAATTGAAGCCATCAGCTTGTATGCACAATGAAGTTGGAGAATGGATCCGAGATGACCTGTGCGCCCAGAACGTAACTCGACTGATAGGACTGACCTTTGCTCGCGCCTTCTTACAAACAAGGCAGGCATTGCAAGTTACTGGTTTCCGGACCCTTCGACGTTTGGACAAAGAGTTGCTCTCACCAGGAGTGTCTTTGTCATCAAAGGGACGACCTGGATCAGATGCCCTACTCACGGCTGGGGACTGGCCCTGATCGCTGGTCGAAACACTGCACTGCCCACTTGATGGTCGTATGTTGTGTATAGACAACATCATACATGCTTCGAATCCTCGGAACGATGAAAAGAATTGCACCAATCGAGGCTGTCTGCGCAGGTCTCCAAATCTATGTTGTCCGCAGGCTGTTCCAATCAATTGGAAAATGAGACCAGGAAATATTCGAAGCAGCGATCGTTAATCGAAACAAGAACGGGTAGGAGCGAGTCTTGATGCGCGACGGTCAGGAGCGGTCATGTTGTGGAACTTATACACATGGGACGAGGTACCCTACAAAGTTACCGTTCAATGATCTTTCTGTAAGCACCCTCAATATATTTGCGAACTATTGTACAGTATGTACAGTACCTAACCATCACTACTGTACTGTACGTGGAACTGATAAGATATGTGCGAATGATGATGCCTCTATTCGTCGAGTGGCGTCAGCCACGTTTCGTAAGAAATTTTAAAAACTTGTTAAATCTTGATTGATGAGGTGTGGCAGCGTCATCATAATCTGCTATCATAGTGAGGAAAGTGATCTGTCGAGAATAATGCTTGTCCGATGAGATGCTGACAGCACCTGCTTCCTTTTTCCTCGCACGGGCGTTCAATACGGGCTTAGGGGCGGTCGCCTCTTTTGCTCAATTGGCGGGTTGCTTACTTTAGCTGAGATCGGGAATGAACGCGTCAGATACGATAAACGTGAACAGAAGAAACCATTTTCTGATCTATACATAATATCTCATAAGGGCTCATCTGATATTTAGCTCTATATCAATACTTTCGGCCTAACCCTTCATCCTCACTTGTACTCTACACTACTGCCTTCCAGCTCCCGGAACAGTAAGTCCTCGCTTCATCGGTTTATGTTTCCAGCTCTAGACCAGTCTTTATCCATTTAAAGGAGACATGTATGGACGAGGGGAGCATGAGAGAGGTAGAAACAGGAAGCTGGAGAGTGCAAATGCATCTGCCGTTTCAGACTTCGCTTTTATCAGCCCTATGTGGGTGGGAGGTCCACATTTCAGACAAGATATTCTGCCCCCGCAGTCCAAATTCACACACAGACATCCGCAACCCAACTTGGCTGCGCCAGCCAAAATTGCAATACCTGTCTTAATAAAGCGACGTTTGACAGGCCCTTCGAAGTCTTACAACAAGCAGAGAACACCACACGCGTGTGACTATTGTCGAAAAGCTAGGACAGCTTGCAATGGTGAACAGCATTGTGACCGATGTAAACAAGCAAGTGTGCAATGTGTCTACAGTGAATTTAAAAGGGACAAAGACCGAAAGTGAGTTGCTAAATCTGATCTAGCGATATATACCCTGACCTATTACAGAAGAATATCCAAGTTGAGCAAGGAGATTGAGTCATTGACCCAAGACAAGCTTAACGTGACCGACGCTCTACGGCGCATTCAATTGAATACCAAATTATCCTCACATGAGATGAGAGTGGCAATAGGAAGAGTCTTAGACAAGGTATCGTTGTTTTCTGATCGGAAGAGCACGTCTTTAAGATCCTACAGGCACCGGTGCTGCCACAAGATAACGGAGAACCTACCTCGGATATCTCTCGAGCGTCAGCAGATTGCGAAGAATACACTTCAAGCCCAACAGCCCTTTCAGCTGAGCTGACCTTCTTCAGTAGCTCTTTCGATAGCACGACGGCAACACAGATGCTCGGGGATATTGGTCGAATCCATGGTCATGACGAACATCCGTGGCAACACTCAGCTACAACGTTATTTCCTCAGGTCCCTTTCCTGTTTCCAATTCATGGGAGTGAAATAGTGCACGAGATTATGGATGTAAGTCGCGGCAGCTAAAGAAGCGGCGTGACGGAAGACTTTGGCAGTTAAGCTGGGGTTATATATTTTGCAAAGGCGGATGTGGCTACTTCTGAACAATCTATTCGGGAGGCAAGAGTGTTTCATAAACATGCGCATGCACATACAAGAGTGGTCTAAGTCAAATATAGGTTAATGGAAGTCTCGAGGACTGTAGTAGTATGATTTCCGGCATTGAGAGCGTGTGCCACGTTTGGTTCTTTGATGAAGTACAAATGTGGGCTCAGAAAGGACGTCCTTGAACAAACGAAGGTTGTCATCGGTGATCGACCTACGTCATCGTCTACCATCAGGAAACAGATGGTAGCTTGTTGCCGGCCCTGGCTAGTTCGTTGGGAGGTCCACCCGAAATGACCCGTGTCAACTGTCCCTCGATGTGGTCAGCACTGACTCGATCTATTTGGGAGCATCTAGGAAACCTCCTTTTCACGAAAACTCTTGCTCACGTATTGTCTCGTTACCACTCAAGGATACGGCATCGTGTGTTAAAGCGACCTCTTTGAAGTGCCACTGGACGATCCCTTATTCTATTTAATTCTCAGGGGCTACCAAAATATAAGCATCCGTAAAGCTAGTGGGTCAGCAGGGACCATCCTCTTGGCAGAGCGGATTTCTGCCCCAGAAGCCACGAATGATATAACTTATCGCCATAATAAGCGGATGGCATGAATAAGCGGGGTATCCCGATGACGATTGCTGCGTCCTCTCGTCTAGCGGACAGCATATTTTAGTGTGTTACTCCCCTTTAGCAGGCTACTACTAGCCGGTCCACCTCCAGTTTCGCTCGGGGCTCGCTTACTAGCCCCGAGCGAAACTGGAGGTGGGCCGGCTAGTACGTTCCAGGCTCTTCTTATCACAAGTCCCATTCTGGCGGTCCACAGCGTCTTAATCGGAGATCCAAACTTCCTGCGGGTAACTAAAACCTCCCAAATTCCCAGAAAATGTCTGATAGGGATCGAATCAACACAGCAACCTTGATCCTGATTCGCGACCACTGAGACTTTAAGAGCGGAATATCACGAACCAGATGGCGTAACGCAGACATATCGATGGCCTTGCTTTTGGTGCTTTCCCCAAGGATGCATATGGCGATATTTACGTATGAGTGGCATCGTAGAATGAAATTTGTCGAAATATATTTGATGCCTATCAATCTCAGCATTTCCCTTTATGAAGTTAAAGAGAATTACAGTTCGTCGATCATGTATTGGGGAGACAGAGGCTCGTCAAGACCAGATTCGAGAAGTTCTTGGGAGAACTTTTGGTTGTTTTCCGGAAGTAGCTCTGTGTATGGTATATAATATCCAGTAGATGGCATGCTATATCCTGGATTCAGAGTTGTTGGATTGTTGAGATCAATATTTATGTCCATGTCAGGTTCCATTAGTCATGAGGAGTGGCGAATGTTCTGTCGAGTGGGAGCGGAGTAGAAATCAGGAGTGGATTTTCCGCAATCCGGCTCAGGACAAGGTACGAGAGATGCTTTAGTGATTTGTCGTCCCGAGACGTGAGTATAATAGGCTAGGGATGCATTGGGAATAACATATCGGCCTTTCTATACGTTCTGGATCGAGATTTCGCCCCGAAGAAAACATAGTAATTCGGCACTCTCCTGATTAGTTGAAGTAGACAGTGTGTGTAGTGGCGGACAGAGATATGCAAACAGGAAGTGGGTTGAAATATCTGCTCTACTTGAAATTTCGATGATTATCTGCTGACCTTTTCACAGTTGTATGTCATTCACATTGTTCGTCCCAACCCAGATTGCGGCTTATGGTAACGTCAATTCAAAGCATGTATAAGAACATTAGAATATTGTATACGAGCTAAACTTTCATGACCCATTCACTTCTTCATCGACTCAGGCCCTTTCCGATGCGCGGAACCACATCCGAATGTTGTAGGCACAATCCAGCATGCCTTGTCCAACCTGAAGTGGTCCGCACCTAAACGTGGGCAGGACCAACAGGCACTTGGAGCGCGTTAAGAAGGGCGTTGACGTACACAGCGGCCAAAGTACCAGTACCAGAGCCAAGAGCATCGTTGAATACGGTTCGGGTCTCGCAGCCCGAGATGGGGACGCTGTTGAAACGATCAATGAGAAAGTTGATCACATCACCCGTGGCGGTGGCAGCCTGAGTGAAATGCTCGCCGATGGTTTCGCGGACATATGTGATAGAGAAGCACCAGCGGCGCAGAACTGGTTGACGAGTTTGTCGGTGTCGGCAATAGGCGAGATCTCATCATTGACAGACTTGTACACAAAGACGGGCATTTGGGGTGTGCCATTCAGACCCATAGTGGCACCCTTTGTGAAGACAGCTTGCACTTGAGGTTCTATCGATGCTTGAGTTTAGCAGCCAGTACAAGAGGTGGGAGCACGTAGAGGAACTTACGATCCAAGAATGCATTTCCCTGCTTGAAGTATGTGTAGATGTCTGGAAGGCATAGGTGGTCACGTCAGCGTAGAAGCACATTTGGGCAGCTTGGTTGAAAGCGGCCTTCTTGGACTCGATCAGGCTATTCTGCACGAAAACTCCAAAGTCAGAGTAGGCGAGGCCCAGGCTCAAAACACCTGCGGCGCTAAGACCAGCAAAGGGACCTTTGTTGATGGAGTTGAAAACATTCTTCACGTTCGGGGTCACACCACCGATAGCCATGCCGACGAACTTGAGCTCTGGAGCATACTTGACGTTAAGCTCAGATGCCCATTCGGAAGCAAGAGCACCACCACTGTAACCCCACATGGCTACTTTTGCATCGGACTCAATGCTGGTAATTTTACCGAACTTGAGAGCAGCACGGACGGAATCGAGAGTTGCTTGACCAGCTTGGATACCAGCGACGAAGGTGGAATTGGGACCCTCCCAATCCGGGTGTTGACAATCCAGCCTTGGTTAAGAGCAGAGGCAATCAATGCAGCCTCAATACCTCCAGTGCCAGCATAAGTGGTGTTCGAGCCGGTTTGCAAGGTGTAGGATGGAGCGCAGTTGATCTGGCCGCCTGAATCCTCAGCGACTTGGTAGGAAAGGAGCTTTCTAGGATCGGCATTGTAAGGCACGAGAATAGTGGTGACTGTGGCTTCTGGCTCACCAATGGAATTGGTGGTCCTGTAAAGGAGCTGATAGGCCGCCTTCAAGTTGGTAGGGATAATCTGGAAGAACGAAAGAGCACTGGGTACTTTGCGAGTCTTCAAGATATCTCCAGGCTTGGCAGACTCGTATCCCGCTGGTGGGAGGTAGGAGGGGTCGTCAGACGGAGGGATTGGGGCGATTGTACCAATCAGGATTGGAATGAGTTGAGCATTTGGTGCGCAAGTTACGGTTCCGATGAGTGCGAGGAACGCAAGCCTAACAGCGGTAGATCTCATGATGGGTAGAGCTCGTGGGAAAAGAAAGAACGAGGAAATGAAGGTGGCTGCGATTCAATGATGAGATCAGAACACTCATCTATATATCCCCACCTCGTCTTGCATGAGTCTCCAGCCCGCTTCTCCGTTTACCCCACCTCATCTCGCACGAGTGCCGCACCCGGCTCCGGACACCAAGATCGATCCAGATGCTTCACATGTGTTCGTTTGTGGCGAATTAACGATTCGACTTGGTCAAATGAGTAAGTGAGGGCAAGAATGATTTCCAAAACCTTTACTAATGCTTCGTTTGTTCAACAACACTCTGGGGAGTGGGGCTGGATTAGTAGGTCGGTCTCTGCCTCCAAGCGAATTCACACTTTCATCGACTCCTCCCTCAAGCCCTCCATCGGCGGAGACCGAACTCATGGAATCCCGCCGTACATCTGGACGCCTGGCAGCTCAATCATCGAAACGATGCTATACCGCTGTACAAGGAACAAACGCTGGGCCGGGTAGATCTAAGATATGCAAAGTGCTAGATCAGAATCACGTCGAGAATGATTTTACAAGCAGATCCGGCGCTGATGAGTGTTCTGGGGAAGCATCCAATGCGACCGACTTGCTGAGACGAACGACATTATTCGAATACCCGATCTTATTGTGCTAGGCGTGTCGGATTACCTGCTTGAGGATTCATACATAGACTCTTCGAAAATCATTACAAGTCTCGCAATAAATTGTGCCAAGTCTACTCGGAATCTATCAAAACCAGCACTCTTCGTTGAGAAGGAAAGACTTGAAGAATATGAAAGGATTACGTTTGAGCGTATCGCCGAAGAACGACAGCAAATGAATATGACGCCCCCAGCACGCCTTGCTTCGGAATTGAACCATCAGCAATACGCAGATCGCTTACGGAAGGAAACAAAGCAAGCAATATTTCGCCTGGACTTGAAGGAAGTCGCTGAGAAGGAACTGCAGGAC
>JACBAH010006505.1:0-11092 GCA_014282315.1 Neospermospora avenae | reverse complement strand
ACTTGACATTTGTCGGTATCTCTCCTTAGCCTGATCGATCGAGATATCTGCTGGGTCTAAGCCAACGTAAAGCTCGACCGGTTGTGGTGCCTGCTCCCATTTGCCCAAATCACCTCCCTTCCCACAGCCAATGTCGAGGACTAGCAAGCCTTTCGTAGTAGATGGGCCTTCCGCAAAAACCATACCACCACGCTCCTGTGCTGGCGGAGTATAGTCTTCAGCTGGAGAGAACTTCTGAATAATAGTGCTCTTGACCCAATTATTGAAGCTTCGAAGGCCTTTAATACGACTGTCCGTTTTGCGCCAGTCCCGACCACGCTCAGGAACGGCATTGTAATGTTGTTTAACAGCATCATGAATACCAGCTTGAGCAGCTAGAACCTCGAGCTCCTTCTCACGCTCAACTTGCTTCTGTCGAATGTGCTCGCGCTCTGCATCTGTAATTCGGGCTCTTTGTCCTGGACGTTTCTGCTTCCGAGCTGGAGGAGAAGCTGACCTGTGGGGCCTGGAGGAACCCGAAGCTGAAGGCGATCTTCTACGAGGGTCTGAACGGTTATCTACACGCTTTGAAGTCGGATTTGAGGGTGATCTAGATCGTCTGCGCTTCTTAGCTGGTTCGAGTTTGGTGGCATTGAAAGGCACCGGGAGTTCGTCGATAGCGCCCGCCATTGTGTTGTATAAGGCTCAAGAGGGAGATTCGGTGATAATTATTGGTCCTGGTGACTGCAAGTTAATTTTTGTTCTTGCTGCGAAGTAGGCAATCCTTTGATAATGAGTTGACAAAGCGTACGGTCGCATTCACGTAGAACGGGTCTAAGAATGACGGGAGAGGAGCTACAAGCATTGCAGGAGGTGAATTTGATTGGGTCGTGAAAATGCCAGGCAGGGCAGCCTCGCGCGTCACGCTAGTGTGCCTGCACGAGCTGGAGCTCTGGACTCTGAGGGTACTCAATACAGCTTCATACCTTCTCAATTTACAAATAAAGGCAACCTATTGTCCTCGAACACTTCCACCCCCTCCAAAACCTCATCCTACCCGCCAAGATGGGCTCCGATCCCCAATACGCGAAGTATCCTCTTCTACCCATCGCCCAGCATATCTTCACTCTCACCAACCCTCAAGCGCCCAAACCAGTCCAACAGACGTCCTTAAAGTCACTTCAAGATGCGATATCCGAGCACAAGATGGCACCACTCTACCGCTACCTAGCACATCCAACCGAGGGTATTCTCAATGAGAGTGGTGTTAGCTCATCTAAGTCAACAAAACCTCTGGGACGAAAGCCAAGTGTAGCTGGTATGGTGGCAAGTAAGCATTCGATACCAAAGGTCGATTTACCTTGGGATGAGTCTTTGTATGAGAAGTTGAAGAAAGATAACGATGAGGAGTTGGCGGGGTTTAAGAAGGAGGAAGAAGAAGCCGAGGAGAAGGCTGGCGAGACAGAAATTCAAGCTGCAAGAGGAAAGCGAGCAGAGTTCTGGGCCAGGGTTGGAGACAAGGTAAGAGAGCAGGTCATCAAGAACAAGATTGGGCAAATACTGATCGCAAACGACCATAGGACCGTGCAATCGCAGCGTACGAGGAGGTATTCGAGAAGACCGGCGTTTTGGGAACTAAAATCGACCTTGTACTTGCCATAATTCGGATGGGTCTATTCTACGGAGACAAGCTACTGGTCAAGAAGCATGTTGACAGGGCGAAGACGTTGGTAGAGAGCGGTGGAGATTGGGACAGAAGAAATCGGTTGAAGGCATACCAAGGTCTTTATCTTCTCACAGTCCGATCATACGCTTTGGCCGCTCCTCTACTCCTCGACAGTCTCTCAACCTTCACCAGTTACGAACTTTGCAGCTACTCCTCGCTCGTCGTCTACTCTGTCCTCGCTGGATCTGTGTCTCTGAAGCGTGTTGACTTCAAGTCAAAGGTCGTCGATGCTCCAGAGATCAAGGCAATTCTTGGCGATGGGGAGGACAAGCTTCTGGCACTTTCGGGAGCTTTGTCTGCTGGTCCTGGTGCTGATGAGGAGATGAAAGATGCTTCTTCTGCAACGCCTGCTAAGACCGCTGTCAATCTCACAACACTTGGGAGCGATGCACCCGAGGCCGAACTTGCAGTCGACTTCTCACCACTTGCACAACTTGTTGGTAGCTTGTATACCGGAAGCTATCGATCATTCTTTGGAGCTTTAGCTGCTGTCGAGGTTAGCTTCCTCATTCAAGATCGCTATCTATTTGAGCATCGTGGATGGTTCGTACGAGAGATGCGTCTCCGTGCCTACCAACAGTTGCTACAAAGTTACCGTGTCGTTGGTCTTGAAAGCATGGCCAATGATTTTGGTGTCTCTGTGGACTTCTTGGATCGGTAAGTCACTATGTCTTTCTCGTGAAGAACGTTTTACTGACATTTATAGTGATCTTGCCAAGTTCATCGCAGCAGAACGCATCCCATGTACCATTGATCGCGTGACCGGAAAGGGTATCATTGAGACAAACAGACCTGATGACAAGAACAAGCAATACACCGATGTCGTGAAGCAGGGTGACCAGCTCATCACTAAGCTTCAGAAGTACGGTCAGGCCGTGAGGTTAAGGGGTAGCGAGCGTGCATAGGAGACAGGCTAGAGGAAGCTACATGATGCATCATTTGCGTTTGTACGATATCAGGGGTAATAAAAGAGCGCTTGCAAGAACAAATCACGATATGTGCTGAATGATCTCTTTGCCAGTGACCATTGTTGCATCTGTTGAAAGCGTATTCTGCTATTATCACAAAGATAATTGCCAAGTAATCACTACGAACACCAATCTTCACTCCGACTCGTCCAAATCTGCTTCTCGGCGAAGGTTTAGACGTACAGGACTCTCAGCTAATATTTGAAGTTTGATTCCAGGCTAAAAGGCGATCAATGACGCCAGGGAAAAGCTCTAACGATTTTTGAATGTCCTGGCATGAGAAAGCCAATTGACCTGTTTCTCTATCGAGACTCTATCGAGATTGGAGTCAAGGGCGGCGATCTCGGTTGCGCTTACTGGATCTGGTATTCTGATTCTGCGTTTGATATTTTGTGTAACACTACAGGGCCTCGCGTGCCGATCTCACAATTCGAATGCCAGTTGTACTAACTCCAGCAGGACGTCTCTATTATGACAAGTGTCTTGGAAAACTCTTTAAGCATATTTCTTGCGCCTATCACAAATTCTACCCAGAGGCCACCCATGCAGCGGTTGCCCAGACTATATTACCAAACGCCCAGCTATGAATTGAAGTCTCGATCCAAGCGACCATGATGTCGTCTCCTCAATGAACGCTCTTTTCCCGGCCTGAAAGCTCCGTCAAGCATCCCCTCCCAAGAGGCTCAGACTCCTATAACCTTCCCAGACACCACGGATTCCGAGCGTGCCGCATAACGCCTAGCTATGTCATATCCCGTTCGTGAGATGGTGAGATCGTCCTCGGTACTGAATTACCGACAAAGACTCCTCTCATCCGCCTGAAAGCCCACCATATAATGTTTGCCCTGCCAGAAAATCGGGATCACCGTCAAGATATTCGAAAACCGCGTCCCATCCTTCTTAAAATTCGCAACTCTGACTCTCGATTCCTTCCCAGTAATGATGCTAGCCTTGACCTCTCTCCTAGCCGCCGAATTGATATTCAGGATGTTTTGATCCGAACAGACACCTCCAGGAGGGTGTTGGAGGAATCGACAATTCTTGCCGATGATTTCGGCGCCGCTGTAACCGGTGAGATTTTCGAATGGCTCGGAGCAGTACACTATGGGGTGGTTGGATGATTCGGCGTCGCAGAGGACGAGGGCTACTGCGCTGTCGACGTTGCCGATCTGGATTTGGGGATTTGGTCGGTTGTAGACTTGCATCTGGTTTCGCGTAAGTTGGAGTGGTCTTCAACGTGTCCATATCCAGCAAGCCTAACTTCCATAAAGCCACCGAAAGCCAAAAGCCGGAAGCATCTCCAAAAGTAAGTAAAAAGAGATGCGATCGCCAACATACCAAGATATCCAGCATATCAAAACCACTCGGAGCGTACACTCCCTGGAAGATAAGCGGGTCGTTCACAGGCTGACTCTCGACCCATTCTTGATTTACGGTTCCAGTATTCCAAGACTGATTTGCCCCGGGATTTGGAGTTGATTCAAAGCTTCCATCCTTTTCCCTCAGTGAATCTTGGCCGGCATATGTTCGAATCTGCAATCCAACAATCACATATCAGTAATTGCACGTGATTATTCTGGAGTCCAACGAACCTCATGAAGCCTCCGGGCCTGTTCCTGATACTCGGAATTCATCCTCGCTCACTCACTTACGGCCGTCGATGCTTAATTCCTACCAAAGCGACACATCCAGCGGCAACATAGTTGTACGATTCAAAGTCAAGATAAAAGCGCGCTTGTGAATGAATAAGAAAAAATTAGGAAGGCAAAGACGCGCACCGGGTCTACCATCTCCATTTTCGCAATGGTGTTTTTCATATGGAAGCCGCGTCGTGATATCAAAGACGTCAAGACGGCTCTTTAGTTGGTTCGATCCAGACGGCCGCTTGTAGACCTGCGGATCGGCAAACCCACTTTGAGAATTCGAAACATCTGGACAACCTACCCCAGACCAATCTACTCTAAACAGCTCGCCTGGGCGATTTAGTACTACTCGTGGCGGCCGTCACTTGTTGGCTTCACGATGGTCGTCTTCCATATGCTGCATTAACTTTGCGGCGATCGGGGTCAATCACGTGAGAGGACATTGTGGATGAATTGTCAGTGTCATAGGCTTCCAGCAGAAGGTGTTTCTCATTATGGTACGTATGAATGCAGAATGTTTCCTGCGCGACGAGCTATTTTGTCCCCTCTCGTCCTCTGAAGTTATTTCAATATTTTGCTTATTCGAAATAATGCTTTCTGGTCTCGTCGGACAAACTAACCATCGGACGGACTCAAGCACCGGTTGACGGAGGAAGGCCCCGGCGTATCGAGCGGCAGGACCGCTCGAGCAAAACGGTTTTGGGCGGGCGCGATCTCAGCTGCTTGCAATCGATCTAGAGATGAGATCCTAACATGGCACGCGTGGCAAGTCAAGTAGGCCGCAGGGGTCGGGGGACGATTTAGTGTCTCGAGTCTGGCTCTCGTGGTCTCCTTTCCTAAACCACATCGAGACTAGAGATGGACTACTTTGCATGGCATGGTAAGGAGGGGATGTCAACTCTATGCTCGTGCTCAAGCCTGTGTTTCTCGGTCACCGAGTATAATCGGATGCAGCCTGATTAAGTTGCATAGTGTTTGGATTGGCATGCACGATCGGGGTGTGGCACTCGAGGCACTTCCTGGAAATAACTAACAAGGAGACCCATAATCCGAGGGGCAATTTGATATTGATTGGTACTTGAGTTGTCCTCAGAACTTGGCTTCGGAAGAAACAAGGCTAATTCAACGAACGTTGAGTAGTGGTCATCTATTTTAGCAAATATGGGGACGAGCTTCGTAAACACAATCGAACTGGTACCTCAAATGCTGTTAAAGTGGAGCTTCCAGATCTGTCACTTCCTAGGTGCTGTAGTCGTAGTTCGTTGACAGAAGAGAAGGTCTGGTTGTCCACTCAAGCTGGACATATCTCTCAGCTAGTGCTGTCATGTCACAGATGTTCTGATGCAGCACGTCGCTATAGTAGTGCGTGTTATGGCACTGGCTGAGACTGGATAGCTTTAAACGACGTTGACATGACTCGGTGCATCTGGTTCGAGGTCCTAGCCCACATGGAAAGCAGACATCAACAGGTCCTTCCATATACGAATCCGTACTGCTCAAGGTAGCCACTTTATCGTGACTATCTAATCATCTTGCCGGCTCTCCAGACCGTAGGAGCTGGACGACGCTTGCTCTCCAGACATTAGCCGTACTTCCGCTTAATTTACATTGTAAGTCGAAACTGCTTTCCTTTCGAAACCATTCTCGTGCTGTCAAAAACGAAACAGCCGAGACAGACTGTCTGTGACCACCTACATCCACAGCAGGTATAAACTCTTGATCGAGTTCAGACCCAAAGCCTTTTCAGAAAACTTGAGCTGCGTGTGAAGCAAATGTTTCCTGCAAGATCTTGCCAAAGCTTTCCGTAACTTCATCAATACGGCGCTTGCACAACAAACTGGTTCACTGCAATTTGAGACAGTGACAAGGCACAGGAACAATGGGGAAAGGGACCCCTTGCTTATCAAACTACACTTACTGCAGATATCAATATGTTCCTTTTTTTCACTTCAAAATATTAGGAATTCCGGAGTAAACATGGTAGTTAGGAATCGATTGTCGTTCTTTCCAACTATGCTCTTACCATATTCAACGTCGCACAAGAGCGGGGTGAAGCCCACGAGTTCAAATCCCGGGACTCTGTGAGAAGTATCGCACAAGTGTCACTACATTGGTATATAGCAACCACTCTGCAGCACGATCTCTCGTGCTTCGACATTCTGTTACGTCGAACAGTGAAGTACGAAGTATGCAAGTATATCGTATTGGTGTTTCGCCCCGCTACAAACTCACCATTAAAGCTCGAAACACGTCAACCACCTTCCTGCTCTTCACTTTCTGTTGACATCCTATAAATCTAAGCCTCTCCTTCTCTCCAGAGGTATCCCATCTTGCTCTTCGAAGTAATTGTCAGGTCCGATTGTGAGACAAAGATATCCTCAGAATGCAAACTTTTGACAACTCAGAGATCGAGAGCATCGGCTTGTCAGATTTGGCTGCAGTCGCCTTGCCTGGATCCGAACTTTATGAGATACATATCCGACGATGGTCCAAGGCTGCGGAGAAGCCAGCAGTAAGTCAAGACTTTGAAATCAGACAATCCCTATCGTTGAAGCCGAGGATTTACTCACTGCTTCAGTCGATCATTCTTCTTCCTGCAAGCGCAGAAGACGTTTCAAAGTCAATTATCTTTTGCAACAAGCACGATCTTGATTTTGCTATCTGTGGGGGTGGTCATGCAACCAGTGGCGCTTCATCCGTTGATGGAGGGGTTTCCATTGATCTGTCGAGGATGTGAGCTCCTGTCATCATGCCCGTTATGCCATTCTTGACTGGTCCTAAGCCTGATTGTGTAGGAATCAAGTCACTGTTGATGTAGAGGCAAAGACCATCTCAGTAGGGGGCGGTGCTTTGTGGAGAGATGTTGATATTGAAGCCGAAAAGTACGGGCTCGCAGCAGTTGGTGGTACAGTCAATCGTAAGCACTGCTCTGGAACCACACTAAGCGGTCCGAGGTTGTGGGCGGGAAATCTAGGATTTCCTCGGGGGCTGTTCTGCCCAGAGACTGATCGTGTCCAGATACTGGTGTTGGGGGTTTGACCCTTGGAGGTGGTTATGGCTATCTCACACCAGCTCATGGACTTGTTATTGACAACCTGCTCGCCGTCGAGTATGTGATCGCCAATGGCCAAATAGTCATCGCCTCAGACTCGGAGAATCAAGAGCTCTTCTGGGCCGCCAGAGGTGCTGGAGCATCTTTCGGAGTCGCCACCTCATTCGTGTACAAAGCTCATGATCAAGAAGGTCCTGTCTGGGCCGCAATGCTCAGATTTGATATGCATCACCTCAAAGCCCTAGTTGACTTTGGCAACCAGTTCTTGGAAATCTGCGATGAAAAGAGCGTGATGTTCACGGGCTTCGTCAGCGTCCCAGGCTTCGGCGAGGGTCCTTCGTTGGTATCCATCTTGTTTTACAATGGTCCAGAAGATGCTGCAAAGCCATTCTACGCTGATGTCTTGAAGCTTGAGTCAGTTGTTCTCAAAATGGGTGAGGTACCGTTCTCAGCTATGAATACCTACCTCAACGACAGCATGAATCATGACTTTCGTAGATCGATCAAGGGGTCGGTGTACATGCCGCCGATGGAGCTTACTTCCATCGAGACAGTCTACAGAAATCTCAAGGAGTTTGCACACGAGTACGAAGACGCTAGCATGTCGGCTGCTTTGATTGAGTATATTCCTTTCAAGAATATTATCAAGGTTCCGCAGACAGCTACGGCATTTGCCAATCGAGGCGCTTACGCGAATGTGGTATTTGTGACGACTTGGACGAAGGAAGAACTTGATGTTGCTTGTCGAGGAAAGGTAAGCAATTTTCTTCTTTCTGGTTACGTGCCATCGGTGCGATAGAGCCTTAGAATACATCCGATAGTCAGCTGATGAAGTTGCTTGAAATGCAAATGTAAATGTACTAACTTGACCAAAGGCTCGACTCTGGGCCAGTCAATTACAGGAGGAGTTCCAGAAGTCCAGATCACTCATGGTTGACGCAGGCAAACTTGATTCTGTCACTCATGATGGAATCGGAGAGTATATGAATTATGACGGTATATAATCTCGCCTATCCTTGGTAGCCTAGTTTACAGCTAAACCAAATAGGTCTTGGTTCTCATGGTGAAGTTTTGTTTGGTATCAACTATCCTCGACTGATGGAGTTGAAGATCCGCTACGACCCCGAGAATCGCTTTAACAAAGGGCCAAAGCTGATTTAGAATGGTTGATCCTGGGAGCAGATGATTGGTTTCTAGAGCAGAGGTTCAGTGCAGCAGAGCTGCCTGCGGGATAGCCTGGAGAGGCCATGATAGAAGCAATCGGATTACCCCATCAGTAAGTCTGGGCTTAACGTTACTCTGTGGAAGTATGATAAATTTCGCGACATTAAAATCTAGGGTATTAGCATCTCAAGTTACAGTAGCAGATTTCTCCCTTGTCCTCTTTGGCGTCCCTCCCTCACGACTACCAGTGCTCGACGACTTCCTCATTTACTCAGCATAAAGGTGCCTCTCATCTGCCTCTTCACGGACCTTCACTTCTCCTCTCCCGTTCATAACTTCAGTCCTTACACCATTAGACTTCCTGAGTCTGAACACACCTTCTGCGTCAGTATCAACAGTAGTAGCCCGTCTATTCGATCCCGCTCGACTAGGACTTCTCGACATGCCCCTACTACTTGCTAGACGACTTCTTACCTCCGCCGTCTCATCCACCATATCATACATCAGAGTACTCCTCCCATAAGTCGAATGATAAAATTCGCCATCAACAGGCACAATGATCACCATCCAGTCTCCAACACGATCATCGCTTCCAAGTAGACGCGTGCAGCGAATAATCGCGGCTTTATCTCTGCTGGTCCACGCCCTCGTTCGCCAACGTGTGAATTCTTGGTGACCATAGTAACTTCGCTGTAACCGAAGCACCGTCACGAAATGCGGACTCAAGAGCTGAGATCGTTTGCTTCGGACCTCCGAGTTTGGTAGAGGGGTGGGTCCTCAGAAGACCTGGGATGCGGAGAGAGGGTGAGACGAAAATAATCTGTAGGCTAGGGTAAAGTCGGACAAGAAGATACTGATTAGTCTGTCAGCTTTTCGTTCTAAATGTGCATTAAGGGTCCTGTGGTTCCTGTAGAAATTCAAATCGAGACTACAATGTGAGAGTGGCTGGATGGTGATTCATTCTTACCAAGCTCACAAATTGATTGTGAAAACGGGAGGCGTGATGCACAACTTGCAGGACATTTATGAGCCAAGCATTGTGGGAAATTGGAATGGACCTTGATGGCATAAGTTTGATCGACCTCCACCATTGAATGTACCTGTTGTTACAAAGTGTGCGCAACCACCAAGTGCCCGTCATTTCAGCCGGCCCAAGAGAGAGACATCCGTGCAAATTCAGGGCTCTCTCAATGGCATAGTATGATGTACAGATGAGTACCTAGGTATGCGTACAGCAGCTACGATAGCAAGGAATGTCATGGAACATGATTTACGAATTGCTGATAATAAAAAGCACATAGTACAAGCATCAAGAATCTAAACGTTTAACGCGCCTTGTTGCTAGATTCGGAGGTTGACGCCGTGAGCAAGGAAACCAAGACGCAGTCATTGGCGATCAAGCTCTCAACGAGCATTGCGGCCTTGCCCTTCCAGATTGTTTTATCATACTTACTACCACGGATATCTCGTGGGAATAGATCCTGTACTCAACCTTCATTGTCGTTATGCGAGCATTGCTCCCATAACTAGCAAGACTCTTCTCCTCTTTGAACACTCTGCAGCTGAGGACTCAACTTGATCAAGCATTACCCTATCTGTCGGATTCGAGAGTAGCAAATTGCTGTTGCTTGGAGCAAAAGAGGGAGATCTAAAAACCGAGCAATTGAAAGCGATAACTTGAACTTGTTACCTAGGTACCTTAAGTTAAGGTTCTTGCTCCCGCATGCTTAATTGATTAGCGTACTACTGAAGCACGTCCTGATGATCATCCAACACCAAGGTAGCAGTGGCTACTACCTGAGAACCGGACGGACTAAAAATTCTTCACAGCTTCTCGCTTGGCTGATGAGGTAGTGAACAGAGAACATACAGATTTGAAAGAGTGAAACTTCGCTCCGCGACATGCGGGAGCTGCCGAAGAAGGTCAAGCGGTAGATAGCGACACCAGAGAGCTAGCGAGAGTTTCGAGGATCATTTCAGTAAGATGTAGCTGCGAAAGCCGTCTGACAATCGCGACTCATCGATGTTATGAGCACTTTCAAGGAGGAGCATGTCTGAGATAGTCTTGATGACAGGAGAAGGGCAAGGGCTTTATCGAGCCTAGTTAACGTCCTCACGTGCTGCACTTTTTCAGTTATGCTAGAACTATGCCTAATTTACCTACTTTATAAGGACTCATCTAATTACCTATAGCAAATAACAGATATTGCTGTTTCATCTCAAATACGTAGATCCATTTCTCTAATATCGACACAGCAAGTCACGATCACATGACAACACAAAAAGATCGACTCTAATCCTCTTGGCTCTTATTCGAGATGACTTAGTACCTTCGTACTACGTAATAGCATTTGTAATCGTGCACGTGACCTGGGAACTAGCGTCTAATTATAAAGAAGTAACATAAAATTATCCTTGCTTGTTATTTTTGAGATCGTGACGATAAGATAGGGGATTAGAAATTATAATTTTAGTTACATTAAGGTAAATTTCGAAAATGATATTAAATTATAGATAGGGCTTCTCGAGTCATCTTATTATGTTAATATTCTTTATATAG
>JACBAH010006504.1:0-11090 GCA_014282315.1 Neospermospora avenae | reverse complement strand
GACGGGGACGGGGAGCGAGAGCAGAGCAGAGCAGAGCAGTGCAGTGCAGTGACGGTGACGGGCGACAAGTCATTAGACAGGTTGTAGGCTGTAGGCTGTAGGCTAGCCTGGGGCTGGGTGCAGGGGTGCTACTATATCTAATGGAAGGTACCTACCTTACCTAAGATATCCAAGCCAAGATAGTGGACACTGGATGGGGGCCTCGGATTCCAGCTCTACCTACCTACCTTACCTATCGTAGGTACAGGTCAGGTATGGTATGGTATGGTAGGTATAGTATGGTTGGCTGCGCGCGAGCCGCTGAGTGTCTGCCCTGTCCGCCTGTTCACCTGCGTTGTACATGTGATGATGGGATTGATCACGTTCTTCCAGTACTGAGTCAAGTCAGGATAGGATCCCGGATCTTCCACTGGTGTACTGAATCGTACCTATAGATAGTCCCGAACTTGCTTCAGAATATCGGTTTCCGAATACAGTATCAAATACCTACCTCCTATACCGATAGACTTGGGACATGAAGTGCTTCGGCCTGAAAGAAGCAAAGAAATGGCGGGGAAGGTGCGACAGCTTACAAGTACGGGGACGGTTATTGCCGTGTATCAGACTCAACAGTACCCAAGGTAAGGTACCTTAGGTAGGTATGGAGGTACGTAGGTCACAATGGCAACTATCTATTATGGCGTATCCTAGTAGGGACCAAGCTGGACAAGATGAATAAAGTTAGTCAAAGATCGTAGCTTTCGAAGCAATTGTGCTTGGTTCGAGGGGCCTATTGAGCAGAAGCGGATAGTATTAAGCTGTTGAAGCTGGCCCGAACCACGAATAACACCACGATTCTTATCCCACTTCAACTCCTGTGATTATGTTCTGATTTAGCATTATCACTTTGCAAGGATTTTCATCAGACATAGACTTTGAGATACCTGCCGACGATATGATACCCGCTCCTTCTTCGTAAGAAAGAACTGAGCCGGCTGAAGTGGGGGTTCCTCTTATCGCTCATTCTCATATAGCCCATGTCTCGAGATAAAGACAAAGGGTGTCTCCAGTGCCCTTAATCCGAGTCAAAGTCGCCCATATGGTTTATGATTTGACTCAGGAATAGCTCGAGTCCGGAAGCTGTTCAGAGACGTTGGAATGGAATCTACTATTACTAAGGCCTGAAATTGTGCTTGTAGCTAGATTCTACCAGATATGGATTCAGCTCATGTTTACCTAGTGCTCCACTGAAACTAGGTATTCAGAGGATCGCGACGGGCCTTCAAGGCTGCACTATTTAGCAATTGGTAAAGTCAATCTGAGAGGTCTGGTTTGAATCGTTTGCTTATTGAAGTACTGAGCCAGGTCTGGTCTGAATCATCTGCTTATTGAAATACTGAACCAAGTTTGCCACCTTCGCTAGCACTTCAGTCAAGGTCATAAGGCACTTTTGCGACATTTGTCAGTAAGCTCGGTTTGTCAGTTATAATTTGATTCCTAGGCAAAGGTCTCAGAACCTGCAATTCTTACTCAGACTTCGGCTTTCCACTGCCATCGAGAGAAAAGTCAGAAAAGACTTTGGTAGTGCATGCAACTGAAGTCTTGTCATGTTTTTATGACTTTAGCATGGAAAATAGTTACTACCAGATCGCAATTTCGGCTCTGGCTTTGAACCTGATTGCCATTTCACTCGAAGTGACAAGAAACCTTCGTGATAGTAAGAAGGTAGAATCGTCTTAAAGCTTCATGGCAACACATAGGGATACAGGAATCGTTGGATCGCAATACCCACTCTGGCTTCGACATAGACATTGATACCTCGGTCAAAGTCACGAAAGAATTCCCTCACTTTATCTCGAATAAAGTCATGTCATATTCTTATGCCGGGTTTGAAAGGCAGATATTTTCGAATCGCAATTATGGCTCTGATCTCGACTTCTAATGGCCCTAAGCTAACTAGATATCACTCAGTGAAGTCATCTTAGAGCCTCACGACATCAAGTGAGGGTTGTAAGTGTTTTCGAGTCGCAAGGCCCGCTCTGGCTTAGACATAGAAATCGCTGCCTGTGTCAAGGTGATGAACCTTTTGACGACTCCTGAATTTAAAGCCGTTTCGTAGTTCTGTGACTTTACTACAAGGCAGCAGAGCTCAGCTCTGACTTTGCGGAATAGCTTCCAAGCTATAATTCCAAGGTTCCTTCTTTCGCTTAGATCTGTCCAGCGAGGCTGGAGGCTGGGACGGCTTACCTTACAGCTCAGCTATACATCATTTAATATCATAATTTCATTCCGAGACATTGATAGAAGTCAAATCCAAAGTCATGAAGAAATCATAGGACATTAAGAAGAATGAACATTGGGATTCGTCCTCGTTTGAAAGCTCGCCCCTCACTGTACGACTTGATCCATAGTCGCAATATCGATAGCTTGTCAGTTGCGGTGCACGGACCTGGCCTGTCAAGAGCTTCATCAACTACAGAGCTTCCTCCACTTCCACCATCACCAAGCTCACCACCTCTCACTCCGCAACCCCTAGAAACCGTCAACATGCCTCCAAAGAAGGCAGCAATCAAGGACGATGATGACGAGCAATATGGTAGGCCTCTCCATGTCATGAACACAATTTGTCACTCTACTAACAACATCACAGGCACCATCTTTTCCGTCTCTGGGTAAGCTGCGAACCTCACCATTGCCATGTCATAGGATGCATTACTGACATGTGGCAGACCCGTCGTGGTGGCAGAAAACATGATTGGAGTTGCTATGTACGAATTGGTAGGACATAAGCCTGGCAGACAAATGGCACAAGCTTACGCAGCTCCAGGTACAAGTTGGACACGATCAACTGGTCGGCGAGGTCATCCGAATCGAGGCCGATAGAGCCTACATTCAAGTGTACGAGGAGACCGGTATGGCGTACTCACCTCTTTGGCTAGACACTGCTAATGTTTCCAAGCTGGTGTAACTGTCGGAGATCCTGTTCTACGAACTGGAAAGCCATTGTCTGTCGAACTTGGACCAGGATTGATGGAAACGATTTACGATGGTATTCAACGACCTCTCGCCGAGATTGCGAAGACCTCGAACAGTATTTACATCCCCCGTGGTATTGCAGTCCCTGCATTGAACAGAGAGAAGGGCTGGGACTTTAAGCCATTGATGAAGGTGGGAGATCACATCACTGGAGGAGATATATGGGGTACTGTCTACGAAAACTCCCTTTTGGACGACCACAAGATCATCCTACAACCAAGAGCCCGGGGTACGATCACTCGAATCGCAGAGAAGGGCACATACAAGGTCGACGAGAAGATCCTGGAGATTGAATTCGATGGCAAGAAGACCGAACATAGCATGATGCACACATGGCCCGTTCGTGTTCCTCGCCCAACAACTGAGAAGCTTGCATCAGACAAGCCCTTCATTGTCGGTCAACGTGTCTTGGACGCTCTCTTTCCCTCTGTCCAAGGTGGTACTGTTGCCATTCCAGGTGCTTTCGGTTGTGGAAAGACTGTCATTTCTCAATCAGTCTCTAAGTTCTCCAACAGCGACGTCATTATTTACGTCGGTTGTGGTGAGCGTGGAAACGAGATGGCCGAAGTCTTGATGGATTTCCCAGAGCTTTCCATTGACATCAATGGGCGCAAGGAGCCTATCATGAAGCGTACTACACTTATCGCAAATACTTCCAACATGCCTGTGGCTGCTCGTGAGGCCTCCATTTACACTGGTATCACCATTTCAGGTATGTTTTGCTTCTTCAGACCCACCGATCTGAATTGGATTTCACCTTCCGCTAGTCGGACATGGAAAATTGGACACGCTAACATCATGATCAGAATACTTCCGTGATCAAGGAAAGGACGTCGCCATGATGGCTGACTCTACATCTCGATGGGCCGAGGCCCTCCGTGAACTTTCCGGTCGTTTGGGAGAAATGCCCGCTGATCAAGGTTTTCCTGCTTATCTCGGTGCTAAGCTTGCCAGTTTCTACGAGCGTGCTGGAAAGGTTCAGGCCCTCGGTAGCCCCAACCGTGAAGGTAGTGTCAGTATTGTCGGTGCCGTCAGCCCTCCTGGAGGAGATTTCTCCGATCCAGTCACAAGTTCCACCCTCGGTATTGTGCAAGTCTTCTGGGGTCTCGACAAGAAGCTCGCTCAGAGAAAGCATTTCCCTTCCATCAACACAGCTCTCAGTTATTCCAAGTACACCACCGTTCTCGACAAATTCTACGAGAAAGACTTCCCTGAGTTCCCCAGACTCCGAGACCGTATCAAGCAACTTCTTACCGATTCCGAAGAATTGGATCAGGTCGTGCAATTAGTGGGAAAATCCGCTCTTTCCGATCCGGATAAGATTACCTTGGATGTTGCTGGTCTGATCAAGGAAGATTTCTTGCAACAGAATGGTTACTCCGACTACGATCAATTCTGTCCCATCTGGAAGACTGAATGGATGATGAAGGCTATGATGGGTTTCCACGATGAGGCCCAGAAGGCCATTGCCCAGGGTGGCAACTGGAATAAGGTCAGAGAAGCTACTGGAGATATCCAATCGCAGCTGCGAAGCATGAAATTCGAGGTTCCTGGTGATGGAGAGGATGTCATTGTGAAGAAGGTATGTTTACATGTCCTTCTCCCAGCTTATAACAGTGCTAACAGATTTCAAGTACGAGGATCTCATCCAAGCCATGACGGACAAGTTCGCCTCTGTCACCGATGAGTAAGCGTGGATTGATGTTGAAGCGAAGAGGATAGGTTGAGAAATTGATACATTGCTCGCTTGGACGGCTCAAGTCATCGATAGACGCGAGGAGAATGAACAGAATGTAGTATATTCCTCTACGCTGATGCCTAACCCTGATCAAAGCTCTCCCAGTGAACGTTCCCCACAGCCATTCTCACATAATCAAAGACTGAAAGATGCAAAAAGTGTAGAGCTATTCGAGATAGCATATATATTGCTTGTCACCTTCTCTGTAAACACCTTTTCTGTATAACGGAAGGTCATGGAAGAATGTCGGCGTTAATTACAATAGCCACGTGGACTCAGATCTCACAAACTTCATCTTGCATCCCGAGGTGAACTCTGATGCCCAGACCTGCCACTTTCCTTTGACATCGATAAATATAGGTACATGGAAGGGCTACAAACCTTTCCATCCATCGCTCCTCGTCTGGTCACAAAACATGGTCGACCGATAACAAGTCACAATTTAAGATGACATCATGAATAGCAAGCCAAACCATATGTGCAGCAGCGACTTCGTGCCTTACCAGAGCACACAAGTCATCTCCACAAGCCCTAAAAGTACACATCAGATTCGGTCTGTCACTAACAGAATTTTAGATCAGTGGAATTTCAACGCCCCGCGATCGGGCCGCTTCCTCGACGTCAAAAGTGTCTGTTCCCTCCAACCAAGCCTCATCGAGAAGTTTGTCCAACGTTCTGATGCGGCGCCTCCCCTGAGGCCGAACTTTTGCCCGGCATTCCTTAAACAAGCTTTTCCACTCAGGGTTCGCATTAAGGAGAGGTACTTCCATGCCGCCTATGGCTAGTGGGAACAAGAGCCCATAGCAGATCGGTTATACCTTGAAGTCAGGATTTCCTGTCAGTTTGTACACAGAGCAGATCGCTGCCATCAAACGGCACATTATGAGTTTCCTCGAAGGGAATGAAGATGTCGTTCCTGGTTTAGTCTCACGTTGAATGATATTTAGGTTGGCTTGCTTCGTTCTTCTGTTCCGCTCGATCCTCCTGATGTTGAGTACTGCTGCGTATCTCCAAGAGTCCCCTGGTTAACGTGGAAGTCAGCAATGACCATAACAACAAGAGGTTAAGATAAGGACAAGCCACGTTTCAAGCATGTCCATAACTAATTTGGAGAGACTCATCAATGTAATATCTGGGCCTCCGTATCACCTACAGGGAATGCATTGAGCATGTAGCCCGATTTCTCCAGGCCAAGGCCATATGCGAGACTCGGCATCTTGGGCGTCGTGACGTCCTACGTCGGCGAAGATCTCTAGTAGAGTCCTCGGAATCCTAGAAATATCTTCGGCGCCCCCAGGTATACCAACCGTCCAGCCTTCTTGTACTTTGCGAACCTGATGCCAGGTTCCCATGCTTGAGTTGATTCGACCGAGAACCATACACTCAATATCCAAAATGGCAAAAAATTCGATAGGATGTGGGACATCCTTGTCGTAATCATTTTCAGGCAAGAGTTGACTTAGGCTCGTCTCCCAGAGCTACAGAACATACATGCGCTGCAGGAACATTGACCAAACTCGACCTTGGAGTTCCTACAATAAAGAGTCAGTGAATGCAAGCCTATGAGTCTAATTACAGCCGAACTACAATGATAGCGTGGACGATGGTGATGCAGACAGCCGAAATCTATGGCGAACACTTACACAGAGGCTACATACCAGCAAACCAGCCGAAAATGTAGATTTGTCGAAAGTGTCGTGGCGGAAAAGTAACTCCGATCGGTAAGTTTGGAGAGCATTCTCAAAATGCTCCTACACGTAATGAGCAGTCAGAAACTGCACCTGAATTTCGGAAAACAGAGCCATGTCTCAGGATCATATTAGAGACATCGGTAACGGGAAATATTGTGTTTCACATTACGTACCATGGATGATACTGCATCTTCATCGTCGAGAAATGCTTCCAATGCCACACAGGCTACGAAAAATGCCTGGCTTTCCTTCCCATTGCTAAGAAAATGGCTGCTGTTGAGTCATTATGGGATGCAAATAGGCTAATCATTCCTCCATCAATAACTTGCAACATAGGTCAGTACATGGCCATATTGATGTTAGAGATATTCTAGCTTTCACATTCAATGATCAAGGATGTAGAGATACAAGATAGTGGGAGTGTTAACATGGCTGTGACAACTTACACCCGTCAAACAACTGCTGCTGCTTGGAGGTAGAGACGACCCCGGCAAGTGAGCTTGCAGGGGGCAATATCCCAAGCGAATCTTCGCTACCACCTTGGGATGACGTCGAATCAACATGAGGCTGTTGATCGACGATAGTCGTTGAACAAGATGCAACTTGTGGTTTCGATTTCGAGTCTGTGCCTGAACTACCAAATGCTGCGAGATCAGGCGTCACCGCGCCGGCAAATCGACCTCTGGAAGCTATCGCATTTGCCCATCTGATAGCCGTGCTGTATGCATCACACTCTATGTGCCTCTTCTCGCACGCTCGACGTTCTGGGCGATTCTCGTCGCATTTCCGTCTCCGTTTTCTGCAATTTCCACACCCGCCTCTGGAACGAGGTGTGGAAGACTGCCCAATCCTTTTCATCGGATAGGGCAGTCAAGTTTCGTCTGTCTTCTCTCTGTACTATGGACCCGCTGCTAGATTTGGAAATAACTATCAAGGGTGGGGTGGAATCGCGTGGTAGATTGGTATAATTGATTGGTTAGCTGTGTGTGTAATGGATAATTGGGACTACTATTCGCAGCAGCGACTTCTCCCTGGATGAATGATTCTCCCAAAGGGGCAGATAGAGGGGCCGGCCTATGTAGAAATAATATAGTAGAACAATACTTTAACTCAAACTTTGGTTTTGCTCGACAGATAATCTTGGGACTGAAGAGAAGGTCTAGTCAGGCATCGTTACGAAATGCGGACGGTAAACTTTGCAGATGTGAGCGAAAGGCTGTATCAGAATTGGTCATTCTCACGCAACTCCATAAGTCCAAAGGCACGTGCATTTGTATCATCAGATAATCTCGCTTGTTTGTTGTTGTTGTCACTTTCAGAACAAAAGCGGATTTCCAAATTTACACGTGATTCCAAGGAGCTTCCCCGCGTTTTGCAGCTGCTGGCCGCGGATTTGGCTCAAACCTCGGCGAGCCGGTAACTACTATTTTGATAGCATCGGGCAGCTCGACTCTCGTCACGATGCCTACTATTCCTGACGATATCGTCCATCTGTTCTGCAATTCAGCTTTCTCGCAATTGCCTCCCTAAGCTATTCAAAATGACAGGCGAACCAGCTTTAACCGGCATCCGCGTGCTGGAGTTCGGAGGACTTGCTCCTGGTATGAGCCCTTTTCAATGCCGTACTTATGGCTCCATATACTCATCAAAATATAGGCCCATTCGCAGGACTCCTACTAGCAGACAACGGTGCTTCCGTCCTACGAATCGACCGCGCAATTCCAAACCTCACACACTCAACCTCCTCCATCAAGCTCCCTCCGCCAACCAGCGACCTCCTCACGCGACACAAATCCTCTATAGCCGTAGATCTCAAAGCTGCAAGCGGCATAGACTTCATTAAAAGCTTAATTCCACACACAGACATCGTGATCGACCCTTTCCGCCCAGGAGTCCTCGAGAAACTAGGTCTTGGACCCGATGTCTTGCTCTCCATAAACCCTCGCATAATAGTCGGACGCATGACCGGTTTCCGCCGCGATGGTCGGTACAAAGACATGGCCGGGCACGATATAAACTACATTGCCGTGTCCGGCGCCTTAGCTCTCCTAGGCAGGAAAGGCGAGAAGCCCATCGCGCCTGGTAACATTCTGGGAGATTTCGCTGGCGGAGGAGCGATTCTGTTTCAGGGTCTTTTGTTGGCTTTGATGGCTAGAGAGAAGAACGGGAAAGGACAGGTTGTGGAGGCGAATATGGTGGATGGAGCGAGCTATTTGGCGACGTTCCCGAGGATGATGTTGAAGACCCCTATGTGGGATCAGCCGAGGGGAGAGAATGTGCTAGACACGGGGTGTCCGTGGTATGATACTTATGAGACAAAGGATAGGAAATACATGTCTGTTGGTGCTCTGGAGCCGCAGTTCTTTGCAGAGCTCTTGAAGGGTTTGGGATTGAGCGGGCAGGGGATTGAGAAGTCGAGATTTGATAAAGGGACTTGGCCTGAGTTGAAAGCTACTTTTGAGAAGTTGTTCAAGGATAAGACGAGGACGGAGTGGGAGAAAGTCTTTGATAAGACGGATGCGTGTTGTACGCCTGTTCTGGAATATGGAGAGTTGGAAACAGATTCTAGTAGAGAAGGCGACCAGCGACCAGCTGTTACGCTGCGGAGTACTCCCAGCTTAGCTGTCTCGGAAGGCTCAGCCTCGAGAGATGCATCAGTCGGACAAGGCTTGGGAATCGAAGGAGGCAGCTATTCAGGAACAGCGTTGTACGCTGGTGAAGGCGGTGAAGATACTCTGAGTAACTGGCTGGGATGGAAGCGAGGAAAGGATTTTGAGGTGGAGAATGGAGGCTTGGTAAGGAAGGCAAGTTCCAAGTTATGAATAAACTGAACTATTACATTGTCCTCTATTCAACCCGTCTCCTCATCTGACTAACTCTGCTTTGATTGTGAAATCGTCACTTGAAATTTCTAGGAGAACGCCGCTCGCCCCGTGCCCAAAACTATTTACCTCGAAACGAAGGCCAAATGAGTGAGTGAGAATGTCCTTCCTTGCCGAATACGCCCAAAACGATGAAGGAATTCAGATTCACCACATGCCTTCATCCTCGAAAATTTTCTGTTGAAATTCGCGTGCCGATGAGGTACCTGGCCTCTCTCATGTCTTGTTGGCGTGTTGGAAGTCATGATCCAACGAACGTGTCTCTATGGTATTTGGTTGGCATAGGATAATCGTGTTCAACGAAAGGGAAGTTTACCTATACAATCCTCTCCTCAACAAGGTACAGATTTCTCGACGGGCTCGGCGGTGGATTTGGAGGTGGCGAAGGCGAATCACCTCTCGACATATTGCTCAGGTATCCGGTAGGGACACCTGAGGCGATCCTCGCTTGACTGGGGAAGCCTCTCAATGTTGAAGCCGCGGTTGCAGAGTTGGAAGCGCCGAAACGAATGTGACTTGCTGCAATGGCCATTTGATTATCTTTGACAGCAACGAATACGTGTGGTGAGTTGATCTGTGATTTTCTTCGAAATGAAAAAGTCGATAATGGCGTGAACTAGCTTTGACGAGAGAAAGAAGCAATACTTGTAGCGAAAGGAGCCACTCGGAGAATATATCCGCAGCGCGAGGGATAAGACACGAACCCGAAAGATCGGTCGAATGTCTGTTCGAAGGTTGAGACTAAGAAAAAATTGGTAAATTGTGATGAAGTAGCGATTGTGATGGAAGAAGCTGAATGTTCCGGAACAAAATCCCATCAGCACCTCACATCCACACCTCGTCCTTCTTATACCCCGATACTCGGGATTCATGGCTCCACAATGTACTCAACAAGCATTCACAAGGCAATTGTTCTAGATCCATTCTTCCGCTACCTACCTTAGTACCAGGTCGTAGGTACATACCGAATTCTCGGCGAGGCGAGGTACCGTTCCGGTGCCGTCTCACAGTATATTGCCTTGGCTTGAATGCCGTCTTGCTCGGCGGCTCTGCTCTGCTCTACTGTCGGTGTGAGATGCGCAGACCTCATATACCCCAAATAGGTACCTACCTACCAATCTGCACATGTAAGGTACTTCTATTCGAAATAAATAATGAAGTACAGTATGTGCTGTTCCTCCCCTGTTCTTCCCCGCATAACCTGGTCTCCCCGCATATGTCGGCGAATCGAATATGCGCTGTACTCGAAGACAAGGTAGTATAAGATCGATTGACCGCCTCTTCGCAGGGGCCCATCGAATTAAATGAAATCGTATCGTTCACGATCTCACACAGATAGAGTATTCAAGGCTTCGATTGGTCTTTCATCGTTGAGCCTCGTCCTCGCTTACTGCGAGTGGATCTCTCCGAAGAAAACAAAAGGAATACACTAGTCCCACAAACAAGCCTCGATGATACGATATGGCTCTCGAAGGCGACTGACGCGACGAAGGACTATCTTTTCCTTCTGTTCTCAGTGCTCTGTTGAACAACAGATCAATAACAGCGTATAACACCAATCAAAAATTCCACTATCTAGCAAGCAAAAGTATTTTCAGGAAAGCAGAATCTCCCCGGCAGGAATCGGCTACGCGCCTCCCCGTCTCACAAGATGTGCTACAGGCCGCGCTCTAGGATGACTTATCCGGGTTGCCGGTTCGCTGGCAGCGAGCGTTCTGTGGGACGTGAGGGTTCTGCATCCCGGGGATGGGGGACGCTGTATAG
>JACBAH010006503.1:0-11082 GCA_014282315.1 Neospermospora avenae | reverse complement strand
GTTACAATACCAGGACGTCGCCCTGATTTGTCAGGATCCGTGCTTGTGGGAGAGAACAATGAGCCCAGAGGAGATGGCTGCGTCGCAGATCGCTGATTCATAGGGGCTAATAAAAAGTCAGAAATGTAGATAGAATATCTAATATGGAATACGTACCTGTTAAGGAACCGTTGGTTGCATATCTGCGGGGAACGATTTGAAGGCTTGCAGACCGGCCATGCCCTCTTGAACCCCCCCTTGGCCTTTCGGAATGGCTACCATGGCTTGTCAAATCACCCCCGCCCCCTTCACTGGCTCCGATTGAAATGATGGAAACGGATCGCTTATGTGAACTGGCATCTTTAGATGCTCTAGATGAGGCACCATTGAATTGGCTGGGCGAATGCTGGGTTCCATGCGTGGTCGGGGATGCATTCAGTGACAGTGATGTACGGTGACCCTTGTTCGGAGGAGCTGAGGGAGAGACGAAGTTTGTGCTGTCTTTGCTATGTGACAATGCTGTCTTCCTCAGCCTGTCCGTCGAAGCGGCGCCGTTGGCACTGGAAGGGTGTAAAGACGTCCTGGGTGGTGTCGGTGTATTTGATATATTCTTGAATGTGATTTGGCACTCGATATCCTCGCCCGCGAAAACAGTCTGTTGAGCCCAGTTGACGAAGACTCTAATATTCGTCACTGGGGCTGACATTTCGAATTCGTGAATTGGAGGGTGTATGTAGTCGTAGCTGTAGAAATGGAGGAGCTTAGAGCTCCATCTGCTCGAATAGTATCAACGCTTCCGATCATGGATGCGGATTGGTACAGTTTGGGAAGTTCGCTGGCATAATGAAAGTGTATAGAGAGTTATCAGAGGTAGTAAAGACGTCGATATTTTGATTCAATAATATGCCGATTCCAGTATCAATTAAGAGCATGCCCATACATTCCAAGGTTCCCAATCAAAACAAGTACGTACAGGCTGGAACCCGCTTATCGGTTCGGTTCGGTTCCGCTAGGCGCGTCGCGGCTATCTCCCCACCCCCGCCAGGTGCTAGGACTAGATTACCGCGGCTTGCTCTGCCAACGAAAGTTAAGTCAACAAAGGCAAGAAAGATCAAGAATACTCCCCAAACCAGACCATTTGCCTTCGCATCCAGCTCTCTCTCCTTCACCGGCACGCAGAGCGCGAGCTTCGCTTTCAGAAACGTAAAGGCAAAGCTTTTGAATCAGTTCTCTCTGATTCTAGCCATCGTCAAGGTTTGGTGGTACCGGTATGCTTTATTACCCAAATACCAGAATGCTGTCGCCCTGCTAACGCGTGGCATGCCAGAACTTCACTACGCCGTCTATCTGCTCGCGCGAAATTAAAGCACGATGACTTCCTTCATCACCACTGTGTTAGTTTCCCAGCTTGGTTCAGATGGCAACTATCTCTGTGGCTGCTGCAGTTCTGCGATATTTGACACCTGCTCCAGCCCCCTCATCCCAAGCGCTATCCCATCCCGCCTCCCTTTCAACGGCGGCAGTTGCCGCTCGATATCTTGATGCAGATGCTGGACAGTATGAATCACTACATTGGACAGCTTGCTTACAAGGGGACAACTGTAGCAACCAACGGACGAGAAATCAATTCAGACCGCGCAATGCCACGAAGGGCAGCACAAGCTATCAACTGAGGCAGTATGCGGAGGCTACACTCGGCGGTGGAAGTTTGCGAAAGATTGTGAAGCTTCCAGAGGGCGAGGATGAGAATGAATGGTTGGCGGTTAACAGTGCGATACCTCTCACCACTGTCGCATGCTTTGGTACTGATTAAAAACAGTGGTCGACTTCTACAACCACATAAACCTTCTTTACGGCTCTATCACCGAGTTCTGCTCTCCACAATCATGCCCTGAAATGAAGGCAACAGATGAGTGCGTAACGAGTTTTCAATTTGGCGACACCATTACTCACATTGTGCAGATTTGAGTACCTCTGGCAGGATTCCGAAACCTACAAACGACCTACCAAAATGCCCGCCCCAACGTACATTGAACATCTGATGGGATGGGTGCAAAGTAATATCGATAATGAGGCGGTATTTCCTAGCAGAATAGGTTTGTTCATGTTCTCCTATCACTGAAGCCTTCTGACCGTGGTCAGGTGTTCCATTCCCAAAGTCTTTCCCGAGCATGATCCGTCAAGTCTTCAAGAGAATGTACCGTGTCTACGCCCATATCTACTGTCATCACTACCCTGTGATTCGCGAGCTCGGTCTCGAAGCACATCTCAATACAAGCTTCAAGCACTATGTTCTATTCATCGATGAACACACTCTAGCAAGCGGAAAGGACTTCTGGGGACCATTAGGAGATCTGGTTGAAAGCATGCTTCGGAGCGACTGAGTAGGGAAAGAATTACGGATAGATGACAGATGGCTCGCGGCATGACTAAGGCGTTAATCGGGTCTTAATTGGAGTCTCCGAGATGCATGATGTCTCGTGTAGGGTTTGGCTGGGACTGGTTTTCAGGGCTGCGGAGTTTAGAGTGTAGTATAAACAAGCTATGGGTAGCAATGACATACATTTCGAGAGATCATGAAAACGTGAAACTATGCGACAGCCCGAGCGAAACGAATCGATATCAAAAATGTTTCTAGGCCAGAATTTAGACCATATTTTGGAGGGTTGATCTGCTTATATACTCATCAAGTATATCAGCCAATTGATTTTCCAAAGAAAACCTGAAAATTTCTGCTCAGTATTGCGCCACCGCTGCACATACGACTTGTAGCATCTACTCACGTACTTCCCGAGGTCGACAGATACATAATTCAAATAACAAATAAATTGATCTTCAAACTGTCACATCACGTGATATATCATTCTGGTGGAACCGTGCCCAGAGCTGGACCACATCCCGATTTTTGACGACGCTCCCAATTCAAGCTGCCTCCCATCTCCCCTCAACGTCAATTGCCCACCGCCATCATGATTTCGAGTCGAGCAATCCTCCGCGTCGCGCGGGCCTCAGCTCCCCAACGGGTTGCTGCCCCAAGAGTGCTCGCCGCCAGTCAAATCCGATCGTACGCTGCTCCTGCAGCTGCCAGCCCAGACTCGCAACCTCCCAAAGCCCTTTATGGCCTCGATGGCACGTATGCCACTGCGCTGGTACGTTCTCTCCCATGGTCCTAGAAGCGAGGAAATCGATTGAGGTGTTGGGAGTACAGTGGGATGGATAGAAGATGGCTAACGGGGAACAACATAACAGTACACAGCAGCAGTGAAGAACTCCACCCTTGACAGCACCGCCAAAGCCATTGCCGCGCTCAACGAGGTCTACCACAAGGACGCCAAGCTCGCCACGATCATGCAAGCACCAACTCTCTCCGCCGAGGACAAGTCTTCCATCGTTGCAGAGTTGCAGAAGCACACCGGAGCAGCGGGCGACAAGGGAGACACCGTGAAGAACTTCCTCGACACACTCGCTTTCTACAACCGATTGGGGCTGTTGAAGGGTGTCTGTGAGAAGTTTGGAGAGTTGATGAGTGCTGCGAAGGGAGAGGTTGAGTTGACTGTTACGAGTGCTGCGGTATGTACAAGCTGGATGGATGAAAGGTAGGGAGCGGATGCTGATGATTATACAGCAATTGGAGAGCAAGATCTTGTCTCGCATTGAGACTGCTGTCTCCAAGTCCCAATACGTCGGTAGTGGAAAGAAGCTCAGGGTTACAAACAAGGTATGATTCTTACTTGATGAGAAGAGGAAAACAAAGACTTACACATTTTAGGTCAACCCAGATATCCTCGGAGGACTTGTCGTGGAAATTGGAGACCGTACTATCGACCTCAGTGTCTCGGCACGCATCGCAAAGATGAACAAACTTTTGACCGATACCTTGTAGAAAACGCATTTCCTTTATTGGTGGAAGGTGGTGGACCAGATGGCACTTGGGTGCCGGGGATGTGTATAAGAGTTTGAGAAGCAGAGAATTAGAGAATTCCCATTTTAGTTTGTCAGCTTTGATTGTCCGCCATTCGACTCATGCATATGCACCTCGACTGAACACTTGAAGGTATACTTGACATATCATTTCTCATCTATTTTCTATGTCTATGCTACAGCTAAGTCTGTTGTATCATGTATCATAAAGGCCAACCTGACATGGCATTCCGCAAGTACGTAAAGCTAGCGATGTCTTCCTTTTATATCCCATGTTCACTGCCCATCTAATTGAGCCTCATACTCATCACCATTCTCCTCGAAGTCTGCTGACTGGTGACTCTTGACTCTCTCAAGTTGTTCAGACACATAAGCCGCGGTGTGGAGATCCGCCTCTTTTCGTTCCTTTGCCCTCTCGGCATCTTCAGTCTCAACTGAGTTGCCAACTGACCGCTGATCGTCGACATCAAAGTCACTACGTGCTGCAATCGACCGTGCCGTCGAAGAACGGCGCATGCTGGGACGAGTGGCTTTCTCCGATTTGTGCTTGACATGGCGAGTAAACACATCATCGAAGTAGTGAGCCATGCCTGTAGACGGCGTTCTAGGAGTTTGTGGAAGTCGGCAACTCAATCTGTTGACATATTAGCATGTTGAGATTTTGTATTTCAAGGTGTTATTTACCCAGTATCATGGATCATTCTTGCGAGCAATCCAGTCCAACCACATTGATGGGTTGCCCCTAAGCCACGACCACTGTCGCCGTCGAAAAATTCGTAGAACCATAGATTATCCTTCCAGTTGGGATCGAAATCCAGCATATCGTTGCCATCATTGATAGCTCGTCGACCGTCGTCATTACGGGCCATAAGGTGCTGAAGACGATGCTGGATCTCTTCAGAAACCCGACCAAGATGCATCATATCACCCGAGCCAGTCGGACATTCAACCTCAAACTTCGGACCGTAAAACATGTAGAAGCGTTGAAGAGACTCAACCAGCAGGAAATTGACACAAATCCAGATGGGTCCTCTCCAATTACTGTTACCACCAAACAGACCGCTGTCGGAATCTCCTGGTACGTAGCTGACTTTGAATTCCTGGCCGTTGACATCCATAGCGACAGGGTTATCCTTATGGAATTTGGAAAGTGATCGGATTCCATGGTCACTTAAAAATTCATCCTCGTCCAACATCCGTTTGAGGATCTTTTCGAGGCGATCCTTGCTTACAAGGGAAAGTAAGATACGGTTGTCCTTTCCTCTCTTTCGTATGCTTGCCATGTTACGCTCGGCAACATCGTGCCTGTTGGCAATGAACCAGTCAACCCGCTTCTTGAACTGCGGTAACTTATTGATGAGCTCTGGCTCCAAAGTCAAAGTTGCGTAAAGTGGAATGAGACCAACAAGCGACCGGACAGGAAGCTGCTGGGTCCAGGGACCTCCATACGAGATGGCATCATAGTAGAACCCATCTTCCTCATTCCACAAGGACTTCTCGCCCTCGCCAGCCTTGTAGGTCATGGCATCACTGATCAACATGAAGTGCTCGAAGAATTTCGATGCAATGTCTTCATAAATTCGTCGATGCTTTGCCAACTCCAGAGCGATATTCAACATACAGAGGCAGTAGAACGCCATCCAGCCAGTGCTGTCGGCTTGCTCCAGCACACCTCCAGTAGGCAATGGCTCGGAGCGATTGAATAGTCCAATGTTGTCCAAGCCGAGGAAACCGCCCTCGAAAACGTTCTTGCCATCAAAATCCTTGCGGTTTACCCACCAAGTGAAGTTGAGAAGCAATTTTTGGAACACTCGCTCTAAGAAGTCTAAATCTTGACGACCGTACAATTTCCTCTCAATTTTGAAAGTTCTGAATGTGGCCCAGGCATGGACTGGAGGGTTGACATCGCCGAAGTTCCATTCGTAAGCGGGAAGCTGTCCGTTGGGATGCATGTACCATTCTCTCGTGAACAGGTCCAACTGCTTCTTCGCGAAGTCTGGATCAATCATAGCCAATGGTATGCAGTGGAATGCGGAGTCCCATGCAGCGAAGAAGGGATATTCCCAAGAATCTGGCATTGAAAGAATATCATCCAGATGCATGTGCTTCCAATTCGTGTTTCTCACAGCCTTCCTCTCCGGAGGCGGAGGAGGCTGGCTTGGATCTCCATTTGCCCATTGCTCCCAGATGAAGTGGTAGAATTGCTTGGTCCACATCATTCCAGCGAACGCCTGGCGTTGAATGTTGCGCAGATCCTCGGACATTGGTAGGGGGCTGATACGGTGGTAGAATTCATCAGCCTCTTCCTTCCGCCTTTCCATGATATCATCGAATAGCTCTTCGTCGACATAGTCCTCATACTTCTTCGAAATCCGGAATCTCACTACGGCACATTCGCCTGGAGCAACACCACCTCCTTCATTGAAAGAAAACCATGCTGCTGATTTTGTACCTGTCTGCTTAGGGTTTATCGCCTTCTTCTCTTTATCGACAATGTGCCTGTGGAAAGCGTCCTTGACATATAGCTGCTCGTTCTTTCCATCGTATAATTTCTCGTAGTTCGTATCATTGTCGGTGAAGAGAAGCTTGGGAATTACGTCCTTCCCACTGGGTCCGACTCCGGGAGAGGGAGAGAGCGAAAAGTAGCGCTCGCCGAGCTTGTGATGCTTGCTCTGCGCAACGGTCTCACTAACCTGGTGGATAGATGGCTTCTTGTCTGCGTCCTCGTATCCCCAAGCCCATGTGTTCCTGAACCAGACGTGTGGTACTATGTGAAGGGGTGCAGGTTCAGGACCTCGGTTCCATGCTGTGACTCTGAACAGAAGCTCGTCAGGGTCGTCTGTTTCCTTTGCAGTCTCAATGTTGATGTCCCAGTATCTGTTCTCGTCGAAAATGCCAGTATCGACAATTTGGTACTCTCTATCTTCCTTTCCGCGCCTTGCGTTCTCCTTGATCAGATCTTCGTAGGGGAACTTCTTTTGGGGATATTTGTACAGGAGTTTCATGTAGGAGTGCTGGAAGATCAAAAAGTTAGCGGCGAATCCCCAGTCTAGGTCTCAATGTGCAATATAGCTTACAGTGGGGGTATTATCCACATGGAAATGTGCCTCCTTGATGCTCTCACCATGGTTTCCCTGCGGATTTGAAAGGCCAAAAAGTCGCTCCTTCAAGAAGTCGCTGTATATCTTTTAGAATTGTAGGCAACTTTCACTTCGCGGCGGTATACGTACTCTTCCTCGTTCCAGAAGGCAAAGGCAATATTTTGCAAGCCATGAGTATCCGAGACACCAGCAATTCCATCTTCTCCCCAGCGGAAAGTTCTAGACCGAGCATGTTCGTGAGGAAAATCTGCGAGCCATCAGAACGAATCGAAGAATATCACAAGGCGGGATGTATCAGGATGTTACTCACGACTCCAGGCATCGCCATCTGCGCTATAATCCTCTCGCACTGTTGCCCATTGCCGTTCGGCCACATAAGGACCCCATTTCTTCCAATACTTCGTGCGATCTCGATCCTCCTTCAGTCGCTTCTCTTCTTCAGTAAGGTACTCATGATGGTTAATTTGAACCATATTGGTAATTGACTCTGATTTGTCCTGTATCCTGCACGACACAGAATGATAAGCAGCTCTGGTCAGAAGCGCAGGGCTCTGCTCTTAATCAAGCCAGTGGAATTCCGAAGTGAATAAATTTGGCACCAGTAGCAGGATGCCGTAATAGATCTCAAACAAAGGACTTGAAGCTCTCGGAGACTCAGACAAGGCTTCTGAATGGAAAGTACCGGACCTTGCTACGTGAGACTGCAAAGAGAGAATAAGTTCGGGCACGAGTGCGAGGGGCAATGGCACCGTCAATTGCATGGGCATGGACGGGCATGGGTATAAACATCTGGATAAGATAGCTCTAAGATAATGTTGAACTAAGGACACGACGGGGAAGGCGCAGGCCAGTCTGCATGTACGCAGATTAAGCAGCAGCAGTCGTCTCAGTCTCAGCTGTTACATGGCGGCACTGGATCTCCATATCAATTCCTGTTTCTTACCCTGCAATGTTCTCCACGTTGACTCCATACTATATTGTACTCCGTGCTTACATTGAACAATGACCCATAGTAACTTACTTGCACAGAGGGGAAAGGTAAACTCCAGCTCTCCCACCCCTCGCTCTCCACAGAATCAACGACCCAGCCTCCAGCCTCTTCAGAACACGCAATTGCAAACGCACCGACCTTTTTTAACAATGGAATTCAAAGGTGTGATGTCATCATGGAATTTCTCCAACACCATGTCCATTCAAGCCATCCGCATCGAAATCCCTCAATTGTGTCCGTGCCCGGGAGAGACTCTGAGATAGCGGTCTGGAAGTCTGGAACTATGGAACTATGGAAAGAAGGGTTGAAAATCGGAGCTGCCAAGGCAAGCCATGTAAAGGGGCTGGCAGGCAAAAGCCTCAACAATTCCGTGCATTTTATTTCGTACTCTACCGGCGTTTGAAGGCTTTGAGGGTCCAAAGGCTTTGAATATTCTTAAACCTGGATATGGTACCCCCCAGGGTTTGTCAGCTAGGTCAGTGCCTGGCTACCTAGTACCTCATGCTGTCGAGATTTTGGTACCTTAGGTACGAAAGATACCTCGCATTTTCCACGTTGCTCTCGTTTCCTGCTGTAATGAGTAATTCGAGTGTTGAACTTACGTCACTATCTAGCACTTGCAGTCTGTCTCATATCCGTAGCTTCGATACCTCGAACCCGGGTAGTACACAAGTCCAGTAGATCTAGTGAGAGATTGGCATACCGAGGTTATTGGATGTTGCACTATGCTCTGTTGTGCTATGATGTGCGAAGTTACCAGCTGCTGAAGGGAAATCCCCAAACTAGCAGTTTGGCTGAAGCCTAGCTCCCGCTCTGGCAGGCTCTGGCTCAGGTACCGCCAGTACAGGTAGATACCGACAGTCAGGTACGAATGCTTCTTTGAAGTACTGCACTTACCCCTCATCTCACGTGGTTATGGTATCTTGCTTGCAGGTAAGCGGCGGCCTGTCCTAAAGCTCGTCATATTTCGAGCTCTCGTCTTTTTCTAACATTGGTTGGTCCTGAATATCTAATTCACGGTTCTTCTCTTTGAGATTATATGCTTTCAGCCAAAGTCAGTCGGCATACTCTCGACCACTGTTCACCTCACAGATTTCCAACAGCAACATTTCGCAGCTGCCGGAATCCATGCATGGTCTTTCTACTGCCACAGACGCCTCATCGCAAAACTACCATACGTTAACATGCTGTTCCAAATGGGTCGTCGCAACCTGTTCGATTTGATCAATCCAATCATACACGACCACCCCTATCTCAAACCAAAGAGGGCTATGGAGCAAACCGACCTAGAAGATGCCAACATGGTCGCTAAGCTGGCGCATCGAGCAGTATAGGTCAGAACCGTCTATCAAGAGGCACTCAGAAGCCGATCTACCCCGATCCAAGTAGAGCTGGCTAGTTCATTGCTCCGGGTTGTCAAATCGAGAGATTGGTCCGCTATCACGAATTCATCAAGCTTCGAGGCCAAACCATAAGCCATTGCTTAGATGACCGTCGTCAGTGTCCAGCATTCGAGGACGCGAGGATATATTTGCAAATCTGAGAGCTTGATAAAGACGACAGAGCAGACTTGATAATTTGGCGGGCTCAGCTGTCAGAGTCCGGCATATTGTTCAGTGGTCTGCCAGACGACATTGGCTAGCGAGCAGAAAACATAGATTTCCTAATCTAGGAAGGTGGTCAGCCATGTCAGCTGCTCGAAAGGCAGTGTAGATTACAATGGAAGTATGTGAGTAGTGGTTAGTCTGCAGAGGACATTGTAAACTCATATTGCCTCATTTTTGGCAGGTTAGTGATTTGCTTGCGGAGTAACTGCTTGCTTCCCATCGACAAGCGAGGATCCACAAAGTCAGGTACGCTAAGATCTGACATCTTCGTGAATTTGAAAGACGAGTATTGAAGTTTTAAACAATGGTACCGAAGATAGTATAGATCGATAGCATGATTTAAACTTCATACGGCTGATCAATCTCATCCTAGGCTTGGCAGGTACAGCTTCTCCCGAATTACCCCGCCATACATATTGCCCTTTCCATTGAACGACTCAGCGAAGATTTGCGCACGAGTCAAGAAACAACTTCCTTTCAGCAATACCGTATCTAGACGAACCCATTTTTAGCATGTTCTCCTTGCTCGTATTTGGTGAAACTCAAAGCCAACACCATGGAACAAACAATGCATAACTGCGTCATATCTTCGGCGAGAAATGCGCAGAGCTGCATGTAACGGATGGGGCGTTCCAATTATGTCCTATTGAGGCGCAGCCCGGTAAGTCAAGGCTTCCTTGAGAGCGACTAAAGACCTTTACGGCGCTGACTCGGCTGAACTTTTCTCTGTCAAGACTCCAAAATAAATTCGAAACTGCGAAGGTGGGATGGAAGGTGGGATACACCCCTGTCTATCAGATGCCAAATCTAAGCCTGTAACCTTAAAAAAACAGCCTCCATGTATCCAACGACAACAGCACGTTTTGCTCGTAGACAGCAGTTACGCAGTCGCATTCGAACATACCTCGACGATAAGCTCACCACCTAGGTATGATTCTGGACAGATCTCGCAACTAGAAACTTGCTAAAGTGCGCGAGTATTACTGACTGGCTTGTTCTCGACTGTCTGGAGAGCTTTATGACTGAGGTGGAACTTGAATCGAGGAACCATTCAAAAAGAAAGCCGGTATTCTTCAAATGCTACTCTGCCAACGGATGTTAAGATACAAGAGTTCATCGCCGATGGTCTTCCTCATTGCGCAAGAGGTTTCAAACCCCCATTGCGGAGTTGTCTCCTAAGCAGCAGATTGGGCAATTCTCAAGTTGATACCTGTTAATACTTATCCCTCGAAGATGTATCCAGCAATGATCTGGGGTTGATAGTCGCAACTGGACATCGCGGGGCTGGGATCACAACAGACGGTGAGGGAATATCAGAAGCAGTGATGATCTTCATTTAAGCTCGTTATTAGCACGATATCGCAACTTCGGTCCACCGCAGTTCTGCGGATGCATCTGTAAAAGTACATGCATCCGAAATAGTGGACTTCAGAGGGCCTTAGGTCAACTGGGTGGATTGACGGCATAATCAGCCTCGGATAGC
>JACBAH010006502.1:0-11081 GCA_014282315.1 Neospermospora avenae | reverse complement strand
ACTACATACGAGTAAATATATATATATATATATATATTTATATTCCGATCATCACTCAGCCAGATCAGATATACATGATATTGGACTTCTCAATTGCGCCGAAGAAGTCGTCGATCAAAATATCGGCTGTCATCTGTCATGGATAACTACATTGCATTGCATCCAGTTGCATGGGCCATCAACATGACTTAGTGCGAACTCTAATGCTCATGGAGAGGAACAGTGCAGTGCAGCGGTGGTGCATCTATGCTGCTGACACCACATGAATTCAATACTTACTATAATCGGTGTCCCAAAGTAGACGAAGCTTCTTGTGTCACGGACAAGAAGAGAAGAGATCTCATGAAGGTCCTGTCAAGCATATAAAGTATATTGACAGAGATGGAACAGTAGGAGACATATATTTGAGCCTAAATAGGTAGTAGATGCGCATGCCTAGGAGTAGGATAAGAGTCTTCAAGTTCATTATCAGATTTACTTTCATGTTTAACCGTGCATGCACATAGTCTGTCTTCCGTGTCATATTCGTATTTGTTGACTTCCGTCTCGAAGTAGCCATCAGTAGAAACCCGGGCCGTATCAGCACATACCCGGCGGGATGTGCACTATCGCATTATTGAGACTTGCAGCGAACTAGTATTTGTTCTTCTTTCAAGGTCCCGGTGACCACCAAGCACAATAAGAGCAATAATTGCTTTTTATCCTTGCACTAAGAAGCTTGAGTCAGCTCTTGAATACTACATAGTATCCTACTGAGATAATCACGTCGAGGCGGGTCAGATTCGTGAAGGGCGAAACTTTAAAGCTGAATGAGACCCAGATTTCAATATAGAATCGCATCTTACTCATTATTCGCAAGATAGGCACTCTAGTCTCGTTAGAAACGTATACTTTCTAGCTTATACCTCCCAGGACTGGAAAGACTTTCGCCTTTTCATTAGTCTATATGTCATTGTGGAAAGTTGAGGCATTGGATATTCTTCATCCTCGCTTTGTCGGTCTTGAGTCGCATCCGCCTCGTGTTGTGAATTCAGCTGTTTTTGCCCGCCAAGACTCTATCGGTAAGCCCGATCCGATCATCCGAGCTCCTGTCTCTGGCTCAATATTTACTTCACCTCTCCTCTACTCTGGCTTCAATTGAACCGAGTTGCATCACAGTGAGGCATGATTACCTCATGCTCCGTACCATTCAGCATCCTTTACCGGTCCATCTGCCATTTCACTACCGTAAACGCGCGCTCAGCCGCACCGCGCATCCTGAAACACGCACCCTCCAAAACATGCAATGCACACACAGCATCAATCAGGAGATCAGAAGATCAAACGGCGATCACTAGTCACCAAAATCGTGCGCAAGTTAGGGGGATCCTATTGGCTGGGTCTGAGCGTTTTGTTATTGTGATCCTGTGCTGTTGAAATGATATGGTGTGATTCATTATCTTTCCGAACTAGATACGGATCTATTGGCTAGAAAACGACGTACTCAATAGACATCTTTGATACAGCCCGGCAACAATGCCAGTATCGCTATGCACATGGACCTGCTTCCAAACATAGCAATCAACAAATGAGACTTCGGGATCGGGATCGGAGCATCAACACGCTTTCGGTCCGAAGGAAATCTCCCCCAAAATATGACACAAAGAAGATTCCAAACAAGCTTCCCTGGTCTTCATTTGGCTCTTGGGTCCGTCCTCATCTCTTGTACTGAAAACAATTTATCTGGTTAATGTCAGTTCGGGATTGAAAGTCGGGAAGAAGGATCCCTTGGAAATGCAGCTCCCCGAGACATGACATGCGACAATGGATCAACAGCTCAAGATCGAATCATGGCTCTATAAGCTCAAACTTGTTTACTTTGAATTGAGGTTCCGTGTGGCCAAGACAGGCAAGCCGTTCTCTCTTCTCGTCGCAGAACGATAATCGTAAGTATAGCACGTGGTATAAAGTCACATGATGGGCACCTCTCACGCTCGATCCCCAAAACTAGGCAGAACTGTCAACCTAGTGAGCTCCTGACACAATTGTTCGCAGAGAGTGACTTTGACATCTCTCAATTTCGAATCGATGTACTCATAAGGTGTCGGAAGATGGCCCGCAGGTAAACAAAAAAGTTTCACTCTTGCTGGTATTCATCCGGACATAAGCAAGTAGTGCACGCAAGTTCCTCAAAGAGTTTCGCACAAGTAACTTGTTCCATTTTCCCGTCCTCTTGACTGCTTCCATTTCCGCCGCAAGCATCACATTGTCTTTCAAAATGACCTCTTCCATTCCAGAGGCCGTTGCCATGTCTTCAGGAATGCTGTCAACACATCACAAAGACCCTTCGATTACATTCGAGGATCGATTTGTGTCGAGATGCTCGCACAAGATAACGCGATCTTTTCGTCGACTCGTGGAAAGTGTTGTGAGCTGAAATCGCATAAAGCATATCTCAAATCATGAACGGCCAGAACGGACAGGGGGGGAGAGGAGGAGGGCAGGGACGCCCAAGAGCTCCTAGCCTCCGAGTGAGCTCTGAGAAGATATGGCACTTGAGTGGCAAGGCTAATAACTCATCAGGAGCAATTCAAAAGAGAGCAGGAACAGTACGTAGAGGATCGGAAGGAGAACTTGGCGAATATATACAGGAAGGAGGTAATACACGACGTTGAAATGCTGAAGAAGCCCTGGATTGCCGGACTCAACGTCACTCCTTCGACCGATCGGAACCCTTTCAGTGGCCAAGAATTTGCCCAGCGTATGGCAGCTGGAGTCGGAATCGTGGGGATACAGCGGCTTCCTTTAGATTGGCTAGTTCAATATGCTGCCACTTATATAAGTCAACGAGAGGACAGAAGGATATTCGATGAGTACGACGATGGCGACCTTGAGGGGCATCTAACAGCTTGGGGAGATGTATGACGCCTCCACGAAAGCAATTCACAAGAGCAGAGCTGATTGTAAAAGGACGAGATATCCATCGACTCTTTGGAGGAGCTCTACAAAGTCTGTTATCAGCAAAAGGATCCGAAAGACAACCTTCTAGATCTAAAAGATCCTAGTACATCATGTAAGGTGTCTGTTCCAAGAATCCAAGCTCTTCTTGGATAGAATGGTCATCGAAACCCTTGATCCCATCGGCAGGGCTAATCAGATTATGCAGTGGGCAGTCTCATGTGGACTTATGACCTAATGCGAGGCCTACGAGTTCTGAGAAGATTTGCGGATGGCAGAAACCTGAGCCTGTCCGAAGCGCCGTTACCAGACGCATCGAACTTTGAACCGCACAACCATTTCCTTGCCGCAACATGGATCTTGCATAGAAGCTATATTCGTGTTCTCCACCAGCGAAGCCTTCGCATTGGGGATAGTAACGTAGGAATAAATCTGCTTACCCAGATTTTCATGCTGTCTCTTAGGTTCCTCGATCTCGAAACTCGTAGTATTCCATATGACCCAGAAGTCCAACAGCAGAATCTCCCTGTTTTCAACGATATCACCTCCCTGTACCGTCAGCTTCTATCAGCTCTAACTTCGATAGCCTTGGAGCTTGAAATTGAACGCCGACCAGGTTTCTATACGGGGACGGAAACTCTCATTTTCAATGCTACAACGTCATTAGATGAAATTCTGGACAGGGTATGGGATTATCCTACTTCAAATTGTGTGATTCGCTCCTCGATCGCTGACGGCAGTGCAGAATATACCGGCAACTCTACGGCACAGGCATTTATGGGAGGATCTATTCGTCCTGTACCACGAGTTCAAGCAGGCCATGAGTGAGGAACATGTCGAGGACAAAAGACATGATAGGCAGATCGTCGTAGAAGATGAGAAATATGAGATCTACGAAGCTCTGCGAACTAAAGGTCAGCACATTATGTCCATACAGCCATTTCCGCTAGCGCTAGTGTAGACGTAGTGGATGATCTTGGGACCAGGATTGCAAATGTTTCCACTTGACGAATTATGGCTATGTACTAAATGTTCGATACAGGAAATGCCTTCGAGCCCATCGATGTCAAAAATAACCCAATCCCTAGATTAACACTAGACCAATTGGAAACGAACCTGGAACCACTGCATTACACCAAGAAGATTGATGAATTTAACCAACTCCGTCGTAACCTGTTGCTTCTCAAAGACTGGAATGGAAAAAGACCTTGGTCAGTTCTACCACGACTCTGTATCTCTGTGAGTGTTCTAACAATCATAGGAAACAACTTTATTGCCCATACAACACTTCTGCCAAAGGCGAACACGGTATGTGATGCCTGATCCAGAAGTCATAAATCAAATTTCCAATCCTCGTCCCGGACTATCCACTCTGCTAAATCAGTATTCAGGTCCAGCCAGTAAAGATGTAACGAGACGCACATTCCACGACGATATCACAGATTTCCACGCACACCTTGCCAGTCTCCACGCAAGGTACCCGCAAGAAGACCCAACGAGTTTCAACCCATCCAATACCGCCAATATTTACTCCTCTCTCTTCGCAATACACCCCATTGCCGCGCATTGTCTTCCCCCGAAAATGTCACAAGACAAATGGGATGAAGGATGTTCAATATGCTTAGATGGTTGGGACATGGTATCGCGAAAATTGATGGTCCAATTACACTGTAACCACTTCTTCCATTACACCTGCGTTAGAGGGTTCTGGGACGCGCCCGACAAGGGCTCGTTCAGATGTCCGTTGGTGAGTTCTCAAACCATGTCTCCACAATCCTGTTACCTATGAAGCTGGATTGGCAACCTAGAGTTTCCACCCGTTAACAGCATATCATAGTGTCGTGGAAATGACTGGGTACTCAAAGCACAGGCTGGTATCACGGCCGAAGTCAATGATGTATTCGACTACGAGAGGCTCATGTAAGATGTACTGGCAGTACTCTTTCCTCCACCATCCTCATGTCTCATGGCTACCTCACTTCAAAGTATCTCCTGGGACAAAGCAAATATGAAAAAAAGCTAACCTCCTGCTCATCACAGGGGTGTTCAAGACGGCACCTATGACCTAAACGGCCTAGGTGGCGGCTACTACTTCCAGGAACGTGAGCGTCGTCAATTGAGCCGACTCTACAATGATGGCTACCCAATGATCGGAGATTTGAATGCCAACGGTGAAAGGCTTGTCGTATATCCTGAGCTATCCAATCTCGACGGAGAACCTCGCCGTAATGCAGATATCGAGATGGCGATTGTAAGGCAGTATAGGCGGATCAATAACCGAAGAATGATAGCAGCTAATAAGGAAGCGAAACGCGGCCTGTCGACTCTCGATCCTCCTGATCCAAATCCGGATGGTGTGCCGCCGCCGTCTATGCCGCAGGTTATTGCGGTTCATCCTGATGTGCAGGCAGAGATTGATAGGGCGGCGGCTAACAGGGCGTTTTCGGAGGCTGCTAGTGACGGGGATGAAGATGAGAATGTGGATAGGATGGATGTTGATGACGACGATGATGAGATTGATGGGATTGTGGATCAGAGTTTTAGGTTTGAACCGATGGGCCCGATGTAAGGGGTGCAGGAGGGTTAGCTATGATACATGGTAGAGGAGGAAGTTGTACCGGGTAGTTCACTTTCTTTGAGATTCGGTAGTATAATTTGGATCTAGTATTGTGGTGGTGTGAGATTTGATGGACGGAGAGTCTGAGATGTTGCAAAAGAGGGGCGAAAAGATTCGAGATTATAGCAGATGAAAGGTAGCAATTCTAAATTTTCTCCTAGGCAACTTTCCATTTTGCAAGTTGGATAATGGCGGCTGAGCTATAATAGTGGTGTAGATCCCTTGTGTAGTGAACAATAGAGTTATACAAGCAGCTATCACTACTTTAACAATCGTGTAACTTATGTTCTTACAAGCGATAACAAAAGGCTTGATGTGTTTTGCTCTGTTGCGGATTACATGGGTAGATTATCGCAGGTCTTTGTAAATTATTGTAGGAATTTAGAAGTAATTGGGGGTAATTGAGAGGATCAGGCGTTTTTGGAAGTAATTGGAAGTTGTTAGAAGCAAATGAGGGATTTGAGGTGCTTGGCAGTAATTGGAAGTAGTGGGGAGTTGTGGGATGTAGTTGTCAGTAACTGTCAGTAGTTGTAAGAATTCGTAGGTACCGTAGATCATCATAGTTTGTCCTAATTCATCGTTGAGTTTACGAATCGCTATATATCATGCAATCAGATCATGCAATTGCCAGTATCCCCTTACTGTGTTTTTCAAGCGAGCTGACCAGACACCACATAACTTCAGAAGGCTCATTTTGATGTTTTCGCTTCTGCCTCGTGTTGTCTCATCTCGAGTTCTTGTTCTATATTACATTCCATATCTCATGAGACAGTATATCGCAATTATATTTCTCGGGATATCATACTTATTCAGAGAACGAGTGATCCTCTTGACATCCGTGATTACCTCCCTTGGATTGTCACCTAACCTCGTCATACTTGTCATCCTTGTGGATATCCTCGCTTGACCCGTGATCATTATATATAAGAGAGCCGACTGGCTGGCTCTAGATGTATTCACTGTAGTCTTATAAATGGCTGTTCGAAGATTCCGTTTGCTGTTGTGAGTTTCAGCGGTGGAGGTCAGTGACTGCCTCTCCGGATACGGATATTGGTCCAGGTCTGAAAACTCGGGCCGGGATTCGCATGCACATTCTACTCGCTGCGAACGTGTTCGTGTCGGATCCTCTGCTCATGCAAGATTTCAGACCAGGTAGCTCGGCAGTTATAGCTGGAGGGCCAAGACCAAGACCTGTTTCCGAGAAGTCGGCTTGAATTTTCGAGAATTCTTCTCAGAAGCCCCAACAGTCTACGTTGTATTATTTCTCCTCTCACCAGAATCAGAACACGTACCATCGGCCTCATTGAATTCAATAAGCAATCCTCTGATCGGTTTCCCGCCTCCAGCTCTCTGATGAAGCTGCGCATACGCTGGTCCAGCACTCGACTTAAAAACTTGCGACTGTGGCAACGCTGCCTTGGGTGCTGCGCCGAGAGAGACTTTTGGCAAGGAAGAGCGATTTACCGTCTAAGCTTTCGAGGATGAGAGATTTGGCTTTGCGGGGGGAGGGATTTAAGTGTTTTGAGAGGCTCACTGCGTCGAATTATCAGTTGCTGAACTAAGACTAGTAGAGTGGCAAAGCTAGGTTTAATCAGAACGCAAGGAAACTGTAAGCATACTTGGCCATTTCACGAAGGCGTGTTTCTGAATGGGAGTGTCTCGGAGGTAGAGAATATGTCTTGTCTGCGAGAACTCGTCGAAGAGGATGGGAATGGTACCTAGATGACATTGAGCGTCTTTGTCGGTTGTTTTGATGTGTTGAACATCAGCACAGTAAACGACTCTCTTGTTGAGTAGGAGAAATTGAAAGTCGCGGTGATCTGGAGATAGGTTAGCTCGATTGAGGCTTTCTTTTGAGTGGATGGGAGGATTACCTTCGATGTTGAGGAACTTGTACATTGGTGGGAATGGAAGCGTTACCGGTACTGACTTCTCATTTTGCTTCGTCATCCTCGAGGTGTGCGAGCCCTGGAACTGCACTCGCAACTTTTAAGATTTACCGACATGGCTTTTGTCCAGAAAAGGCTTCATGGAGGTCTCGACGGGGGAGGGTATCTTGAGGTCGATAGAGTGCTTGATTCTGGCCATGCCATCTAAACTTGCAATCTCTATTAATTCCACCTCTCCATTATCGGATCTTACGCTCGTTTGAATGACGGCGCTGATCTTGTAGTCGAGGTACGTTAACTGGACAGTGAGCTGGCGTTCTAGCGCAAATGAATGTCGCCGCGAGTATGAGGATGCCGAAATTGTTCTGCTGTGAGACAGCGGTCTTGGTTGGCCTGGAGAGGACGACAAGGAGTACTTATTTCGGTCTGGGCTCCCGTACGATGATCCAAACCAGCCTTCGTAGGGAGATGTCAGCGGTGATAAGGAGCCCGAAGATCTTGGCGATGGGATTGTTATTGGTCGGGATGGCGTTGGTAATTGAACACTACCGGCAGCTGGATGCAACCTCTCTCTTTCCATTCTTTCTTCCAGCCGATTCCATGCCTCGTGTTCCTGTTGAAGTACAATTCGTGGCCCGGTTCCTACGATGATTATGTCACTTTGAGGGTTTGCGTGAGTCAAGACGCCAATATCTGAGGAAATGCGTTCCCGCATATCTTGCAGTGTTTTTAGCAGCTGGTAGACAGACCAGTCTGGGGTTTCAGAAGATTCGATTTCTGATATCGTGTCAAGCGTTTCGACGCGTCTCAACACTCGCATCGACAAGTTATCGAGTCTTCATAATAAGAGACTAGGATTTTCGGTATAGGGCAAGACTTCTTGTTCTTGGTCTTTCTTGTTCTTAGTCTTGGCTCCTCGTGTTTGGTGGTAAGACCGCTGCATACTCGATCTCACCAAGGTAGGTCGAATGTCTGACTACGATTTTCGATCGCCCTGATTGGATTTGGAGAGTGAAGGGCCTGTTCAAACTCTCTTAGTATTGGATAGTCGATGTGCCTTTCCTGGTTTCCTGGTTGGATAGATAATCATCTTCAAGGTCAAAATGACTCGAGATACCAGGTCGAGATGCGAAGAGACTATCCGGAGATTTGTTGAGACTAAGTCTGCACGAGATATATGAGATGCATTAGATATCCTGTGGTCTGTCAAAATTTGCAATAGGGTCGGGAAGATGCGTTTCTTACCCCATATTGCGAAGTATCTCCCGAACCGTATATTACACGTGCGCTAGTCGAAACTGACGATAAGGTCATACCTAGGTCTTACGCGTGAGATAGCGGCTCGATTAGTTACAAGTAAGGCTCTTAACATAGTCCGAACTTGATTTTGTTTAAGGTAGCCGAGTACACCGAGACTCTTTCCAGGCGAATACAGCCAGCTCATCTTCCTAAGGTATAGAGTGGCTCTATCGGGAGTGAGGCAGTGGCGGGCCGATAGTACCTAGAGCGTCTGGGCCCGATTAGGCCTGTTTGAAACATGCCGTATGCGTGTATGCATGCCTGAGAGTGAGTGCCTTGTGGCCTCATGACGGAATAATCGATTCCGATTTGTCGGGAGTTGAAGTTTTGATTAAAAGGCAGTTTGAGGAGCTTAGGAGAGGTTAGTTTGATAGTATGTTACAGTACCTACTTTAGGTACTTAGGTAGATATTGAACAATCGTTAGCTAGGATAGCTAGCGTAAGAGAACCTCCTAGAGTGGGCACGGCACACCCCTGAAACAGAACAATGTTTAGGCTATATAGGAAGTTACTGTATGCGATATATTACAAGAAAAATAAAGAGATTCAACAAGAAGGCTGTTGAATTAACAATTATTTACGTGTTAATCAATTATAGTTAGAGGTGTTTTAGTATGCCGGCAATTACCGCTACCAGACCACTTGTACTAAGTACCTATTTGTCTCTAGCACTTGTTCGGCCGTCAGTGGTAGATTGTTTCGATAATACGCGCGGCGTTTCACTTTATGAGATACCGTAAGATAGGATACCTTGGGCTCAGGGGTCAGACAATAGGATCTAGATCTTGTCAACGAACTTCGACCCTCTGCCGTGATTACGGAGGCGGTGATTAGCTACGGTAACTCGAAGTCTCGTCTGTAGAGTTTCATTCGAGGTAGATGCAGCTTTCCCTCGCGGTCTCATATATATAGACTTCCGGCGAGGGCATATCCAGTTATAGTGAGCTCTTTTGACTGGCTACCTTCCCTTGTCAGTGATCTCATCTTGCGGTCTCATAAGGTTTATAGACAGTGGACACGCGGATTGAGCAAGCAGATGTAGTACTCCTGATATGACCTAATCAATGTAGCTTATCTGTCTAGGTATGCTGCTTCAAACCTATATTTATTACCTATGCACCTGTTGAAGGTAGATTTGAAGAAAGCAAGGAGTACGTTACCACTAGTAAATCATAATCTAACTACAATATATATATGTAGCCATCCGCCCAGTCGTACGTTAGCTCACTCACTCCTGCGATTCCCAACCTACCTATCACTACACTACACCAAGCCACCCGTTCACCAAATTTACACGATCAATCAAGATGAAGATCCCAACTCTACTTACCCTCGTCATCATGGCAGTAGCAACTTCTGCGGCATTGATTAATAAGCGTTGCCCAGGATCTTGTGAGGAACTCGTGAGTCTAGAGGAGCACCGAGTTGTCTTCGACAAGTACTAATACCAAAACAGTGCAACACCTTTGCCTTACACTGCGACAAGTAAGCTGAAGAAAACCAGCACTAAGTATAAAATATGTCTAACTCTACTTCAGATCTTGCGGATGTTCCTAATAGCCTGTGCCTCAGTTTAGTCATATGGAGTCGGCAAACAGATGTGGATTATTGTCTTGGGGGCGGTGTATCGACTATTTATCTAGGAAGTCGCGCTGGAGGGGTTTCTCACTTTTGGCTGTTTATCAGGATTCTTGATTTTAGTCGCCGACCGGGTAAAACCCTTGTTGTATATAGCGGAGGTTAGGCACGTGTACACTTGATATACGGCTCGAATAAATATTTCCTCGCGGGAGACTGTCTTTGCGTCTCAGGTGATCTTGCTATCCAATCGTACATACAACTTAACACGTAGCAGCCTAGTTTTGTAACCTAGTAGACTTCGAAACCGGCTTCTTTCCGATAGACTCCCTGGTTCAGAAATACCTAATTTACTTTTGAAAATCAAAAAAGATTACTACTAGCTTGCTACTTTAGCTGCTAACTAAGTACATAAGGAGCTACTCTGCTATCTTTCCGTTCAAAGTTACATAGGCTACTTTATCCGCAAATTGTCCTGTGATATAATTGTGGATGGATATAGGAGAATAGAGTAGAAGACTATACGGAATATCAAAAGTGACACCTATTGATTTGATAAGCGGGTTCGCGGGCCAAGATGTGACGTTCAATGAGATGTTGAGGTGGGCGGGGAAGGTGACGGGGAGGAAATTTATGGTGACTTATGATGGGATTGAGGGCCTTGAGAGAGGGGAGGTATCGAACTTGACGAAAGTAATAGAGGAGGAGGCGTTTATAAGGGAGGTGGCGGTTATATTTGGGATTATGGTTGTTAGGGGAT
>JACBAH010006501.1:0-11076 GCA_014282315.1 Neospermospora avenae | reverse complement strand
TTTGTGGACATAGTAAAGTACTATAAGGTAAATACGATATGACTCAAGCGAGAATCTCCCCCTGCCCTCCACTCCTTAGCCTCACCTTGCCTACGTGACAGAGAAATGTTTTATCAAAGATGCTTCTACAGATTCTTTACAAAAGTGAGCGACTGGTTATTATTGCCACACTCCCCACATCGCTTTCTTTGTACTGCGAACGCTAAGTACAACTTCGCCTTCTGGGGTTTTGAAGCGTTAAAGTCTAATCTACGAATGTGATTTAGCAAACCCCATCTATCACATAGCAAGATTGCATCATTTCCTTGGGAATATCAGAACTTTCTCCTCGGATTCTACTGTACAAATTCGGTCACGTGTCTCTGCAATTGTTGACGAGAGTGATCCAAGAATCCCAGATGGAGAATCCGACCACTGACAACCATCAAAGCGATCCCATCTCCATACCAACGGTCCCAGAATTCCAGCCAACCGCTCGAGAACCGGATTGCCGATGCCTAAATTGCAGGCCGTAGATAGTGTTCAAGAACTACGTATGCCTGATCGGTGTAATACTCTGCGGCACCATCATCTTGCAAGATCCACTTATGGAGGTCCTTGAGCAACGCCGTGAATCTCTCAAAAGTGCGACGGGAGTCCTCGGTTTCTGGCTCGATGTCACGACCTAACAGTTCTTCCAAGCATCGTTTGTGCAAAACAGTCTTCAAGACATCGCCATTGATATGCATCATGGTTTTTGGGTCAGTCATAGTGCATAATGGCATCGGGTCATCTCTGTAGGTAAACTCGCATACATCTTGTGATCGAATTGCTAAATCCATGATGAAGCGCAGGAATTTCCAAGTCTTGAAATCGATGATTAAAAAAGAACTGAGTGACCCAGTGATTGACAAGCCTAAGGCATCGCATGGCGTCGCTGAATATGATGCCGATGTTTGGAGGTTCTCTTCCCATGTTGGGTCCCAGGTTGGTCGACATCGTCCTAACCGGAATCGTATAATCGAGGAACGAAGTGGTGCCTCGAAGACTGCCTCCAGGGTGTCTGCCTTGGCATTGTTTGTTGGCCAAAGCCCGACAACAGAAGATAGTTTGTCGGACACCAAGATAATCCCATGCTCTGAATGATCGAGCACTCCTATCTGATGTAAACTAGCACGAGCGAGTTGGTCTCCGTGGGTACGAATAATACGAAATCCACCAGAGTCTCTGGGTACCAATTGGAGTATTTCCAGGGAGTGACAACTTGTCAGTGCGTAAATAGTATCATCCTTGTATGTGATATCGATGGCTGGCGATGGAAGATCGTAGGTAGCCACGCACTTGAACTTCTTTTTCTCCAAGTCAAGGATATCGTAAAAAAGCTTCGTTCCGGCACCCCATAGCAAACCATCTGCAACCCCAATTGCAGAGTAGACCGGATCGTTCGACTTGAATTTGTGTCGTGTATAGTAACAGATCTGTCGGGTCCCGGTAAGGCTGTTATCATTCTGACCTGGATGCGCTCGTTCCTCGATAGATATGATCAAGAGACGACCTGTACTTGTAGCAGCAATGATGAAGTACCAGACCTTACTCTCTTTCATCAAAAACCATTCGAAGAGTCTAAATATTCTCTCCTTTGAATTACCTAGACCGGTAGCGAAAGGTACATCTTCTTTCGTCCTCTCGTCGAGTGGCTGAGAGATATCCTGACCCGTTGTAGGATCGATAAACAGTAGCGAAGACTTCCCGGCTAACGATGTTGCCACCACAAGGACCTTTAAGTGATGAGAGTAGAAAAGACGAGTGGGGGCTCCACCAACGGATATATGCCGAGCGACCAGTTTTGCTTTTGCACTCAAGCCAGTGACTAGTAGCTGAGAATCAGAAACAATTAGTAGACCTCCATTCGACGAGCGTGTTTGAAGCGGTCGCATCCTCACAATCGAATTTATCTTGGGCTGTTGCAGACCAGGTTTCAGGGCGTCCGACAGCCAAATCTGGTCGATCTGGAGCAAGAGACTCTGGGTAAGTGAGCGTCGAGCTTCGAATTTCAAAACATAGGCTTTCGAGTCGCAAGTGACGAAGACCGAGTTGCCTGAAGATGGGAAGTCATCCTTGCTGACCCGGGCGGGAGTGTCACCAATACGTTTGGAAATCAATGAGACTATGTCGATTGTAGACTCTCGAAGCTCAAATACTGTCACCGTCCCACGGCGAGTTCCACACACCAATGAAAATACCCCGGCCACGGGAGGAAAGAATGCGATGCTCGTGATAGTGTCGAGGCGGTTCGATTGGTCGCGAGTGGTAGGCGGCATAACCACATCTCTTCTGAAGCCACCAAGAGATTGAAATGTTAAAGTGACATATCCGTCTCTGCTCCAGCCAGCCATGACTGCGAACAGGCGAGTCGCTATTCTCCCGGTAGTGATGGCACTGATATCGTGCTCGATATGGTAGAAGCCCCGGGTTGTAGGTTCATTCCCAGCTTGGATGTCATTGATTACAAGCTCCAGGTCTAGGATATGAAGGAATGAAGAGTGATTTGCATCGGGCAAGCGAGTTATAAAGAACACAAAACTATCTTGGATCGCCGCATTGTCGATCTTCGAGCTGCGGTATTCGTAGGATTGTCCTTGATCATACCAGAGGTCGTCCAGATGGTACAGGCGGCCCCTTCACAATCAGTCAATGCTTTCCATTTATTCGTGGTCTCCATCCGAGTATCGACTTACCCTGTAGAGTTGTCTGTAACTACAATCGACTGTTCGGTCACTTGGATAATGTACTGTCCATAAGTAACGGCTATGACGGTTCGGTGAGTCAAGTCAAGCTTCGGTGCACCTCCCTCCAGCTCAATTATCTCGCTTGCATCACCAGCAAGTTGTAACACGGCTGTTCTATCCCCCAGGGACAGCAAAAAGAAGTGCGGCTCAATCTCATTGCTCACACCTGAAGATGGCGATAGGGCCCAAGCATCCATGATAACGTTCTCATAATCAACCTCAAGTCCAATGTTTGCCTCGTATCCATTTCTGAACTCGGTAACACCACCCTTAGAACCTTTGCCGACACAAGCAAAGATGCGATCGGGTTTGGGAACCATTGGACCCGCGTCTTGCTTGGTAGCGGTGCCATGAACAGCAAGCTCTACAGGTGTAGGCTGAGGTTTGTATGTAGTCACAAAGTCATGAGCTGGAGACCAGTTTGGAATCGGTTCCGTCAGTACAGGACTCTTTCTAGCTTGCAACTGTGCCAAAGGGGTCAGCAACGAATGTTCTAGGAGCACCTTGACTGTACATGCATGGACATGTAGACCTGCAGTATAAGCACTCAGAGGCACTCACTAGATACGTTCCACCTGACGATGCATCTCCTCCTACGATGAACAGATCACCACTCCTCTGATCCTTATTCGGATAGTCAAGGCTTGCCAATGCCGTCCCGCAGTTCGCTCCGAGCTGGCCGACATTGTTATCAGCCGTCACAACATCTTCGTCTTCCGCATCGATTTCAAGGAACTTCACCAAGCCATCCTCCCTGGCTACGAACAAATCATCGCGAGTTACCTTGTGGCTCTCGAGGCGTGAGGGACGGGCCCATGCAGTCCATAGGGGTCGACCCGATCCGTGATGAAACGGCGTTGGCTCATCGACCCTGTCATGGAAATACGACATCTGCAGGGTGCCTTCAATTATTCCTTGGCAGACGGCCATTGAGGTGTCGTACACCAAGATGAACGACGATTTGATAGTCAGAGGAATCAGTAGTAAAGGCACTTGCCGTGATTTTTCAAGTAAGTAGCCCTTGGAACTTCTCGCCTTAACCTCCTTGAGGTCATTCTTCCTGTCCCACTCGTAAAGGAGCATTCGGATCTTGCCTTTGATGATTGCTAGTACAAGCAGGATAACATGCTGATCATCGCCAGGTGCTGGATATAGAAACTCCATTTTAAGAAGTACGCCGTTGTGGAAAATTTGCGTTTCGGATTTGACATGTTTAGAGCTTGATGTGGTCATGTATTGCTGTCTGAGTTCGTCGCGAGAGCACAGTGAGTATATCGCAAAGGCACCCTCGGAGCAGCCAACAACCATAAAACGAGAGCTCGGGTCGACAGCAAGATGCATTCCCGGTTGCAAATTTAGCATCGGCTTTGATACTCGATGCTTGCTAGACGTGAACTCGATCTCGCCGTTCTTCGAGCGATGAATGGTTAAGAAGACAGAATCGCCAGTGTCGAGCTGCAGCAAGAGCCATTGAGGGGGAAGTGGGAGCGTGACTCGAGGCATAAAGCCCTCTGGCATAAGATCATCACTCATCTGGACATCTTCACCGTTATCCTCTGCTTTGACATGACTCGATGGATCAAGTACATCTGGATCCATCTCGTAATCTTTGATCGATCCAACAATACGAGCATTTCGAATTCGAGCTCCGAAATCGTCCTTTCGGAGAATATCCCAAAGGAGTCCATCGGCCCGCAGCTCCTTAATTTGAATAAAGTCATCCTAGGGCAGTAAGTTACACAGGTAATGAAGGATGTCTTTCAACTGATACATCGAGAAGTATCACGAAGGAAGACGGTTATGATTCCAGAAAGTGAACCGGCAGAGACATGAACCCGAAACAATACGCAATCTAAATGCATAAAAACAACAGAGCAAGAGCAGTCTTACCCCGATAAATGCCACATCGTGTTTACTGTTGTCCCGCAGTCTAGCAGGCAGTATCCAATGCACCAAGGGACTCCGAATCACAGTCTGCGTCAGGAGACCAAGTTTCGGTGCTACTTCCAATTCCTGGATAGACTCAGCGGCGTTTTTATCCTGCTGGTCGTGATGTCGAAGGATAGAGTTGACGTCGAATGTTCTTGTGGTCCATTCTCCGTCGACGAGGATGTTTGTTGCGAGAGCCATTCTGAAAGATCAGAAACGCCGAAAAGAAGTATTAGGCTGATGCCATAAGTCATTTGTAAATTGGGTCTTTGCCAGACGCCTTTGTGTCAGATAACAACCAAAGAGCGTTGGTTGAAAACACCCTCCCAAGCTGGATTATAAGCCTGTCGCCGGCGGGATGACTAAGGTGGTGTAGGCAGGTGAACTTGACAATAACTTGACAATGGTAGAGGTGTGAAAAGGCAGCAACAAAGGTGTAGACGGTCAAGTCAACCCGAGAGAAGGAAAAAAGAAGTATTCCACGACTTGTAAGCCAGGTAATAGACAGGGACGTTCGGATTGTATTAGATGGAGATAGGCGGCAGGCGGGATCGGGATCGTGCCGGGCCGGAAAGGTCGACCTGATCTGGATTGCAGCCTCGTTCAACGCTTGTGGTCAAATGGGAGTGACTGCAGCCTTGGTGTTGAAAGGCTGGATGACATGTGCTGTGTTGTGCCGAGGAGTTGTGCTGTCAAGCTGTACCCTGATCTGCTCTGCTTTGTGTTCCTTCCCAGTCGCATGACATTAGCCGTTTTATGCAACAGTGCGTTCGTCAACTTCGACTCCGGAAACCTGTCCTACGTGGTGGATAGAACAATGAGTTCGAGCAGGATTGGGAGCGAGAATAGGAGACGCGTGACCAGACGAGATAGACTTGAGGAGTGGATCGCTCTTACAACAGGATCCAGCAAACAAGTTGAAATTGTCGTTAGTGGCTGGGAAAGCACGGGATGCGAATTTATATTATATGTGTGTACATACATACATACATACATACAAACAAACATACATAGAAGAAGAAGAAGACCTGAGACCAACGCCGAGGGAGGATGACGGGAAACTAAGGTACGTAAGTTACCGTATGCATGAGAAAATGCGACGTCGTCCTCAGTTTATTCTCCTGAAGCTCGTGGACCGACCTTCTCATATCGCCTCACCTAGGCCTAGGTCTAGGTCTAGTCTTGGTAAGTAGGTAGGTAGATAAAGCTAAAATGTGATGTGATTGATATCTGCGTACCTGAAGTTCTGGAGTACGGTGCATATCTAGGTAGTAGGTACCTTAGGTACCTTAACTTCGTAATGAGGTAACGGGTACTTGCGGCCGAACGGGGTGAGAAGCAGGGGCAGCGAAGATACTGTGTCAGCAGGTAAGGTAAGGTACCTTACCTAGGTAGGTATCAGCACCAGCACCAGCACCAGTATCAGTATAGCACCAGCAGTACCTTTCCAGATCTGGGGCATTCAAAACTCAGAATTGTACCTTATCTTTAGGCAAGGCCATAGAGGTACCTATATAAATTTACGAAGTAATATCAATACCTTACCAGCCCAGCCCAGCCTCCATTCCCGGTCCAGTCTAGCCGCCTGCAGTAGATACCTAGGTAGGTAGCTCTAGCTCTACTATCACAACGTTGCGAGCGCTTCCGAACGAGATCCGTACAAATGAATACAAATATCCAGCAAACCTGCCTGTAATGTAGTGATCACGAGCATGACGTGATAAGCTGCTAAGATCTTCATCAACTCTTGATTCCCTATCTACTTCACCAAGCGGAGACATTCCTGCCATATCTTAGTACAAACCGCTAAAATCTTTCTGCTCTTCCAAGCACATCCGCAGCTTCCCATGCCGTGAGGAGCATGCCCATGACTATCGATACTTGAAATGGACTCAAGCGGATCTAATCACCTCGAGAAAAGGGAGAGCAACTCACCTACTCCGCCGCCGCTGTCCCCCGCGCAGACGAGATACAAAGCGAAGTCTGCCCAGATCCTCGAGGCTTGCAAATGGAAAGATCTGGAGACCTTGAGGATTCTGGCAGCTTCTGGAGGAGGGCTGGTCTCAGATGAGGTGCGCAGGCAGGCATGTTCGTGGCATTAAGAAAGCATATCTGGATAATTTCTGACCAGAACGACAGGGCCGATACTCCTTGGCTGCGAGCAACTCGATGATGATGTGAAGAAAGAAGACAAAACTGGAGCTGGAGTCTGGAAGTCGCTTCCACAACACCGAGATGAAGATCAGGTCCGGCTAGATGTTGACAGGTCATTCATATACTATCCAAGAGGTGCGCGACTATCTATATCATGACACGCTATTGCTCCCAAGGCTGATAGCTTCTACCAGACCAGACCCCTCGAGACCTCGAACTCAGAAAGGGAGACCTCTCCGACCTAATAACAGAAGTCTTACGGCGACAATCCTATCTTTCCTACTTCCAAGGCTACCATGATATATGCCAGGTCTTCCTCCTAGTCCTCGAGCCTCACACTCGCGCCCAAGCTGTAGCGCGACTATCTGTTCTCCGAATCCGGGACTTCATGTTACCAACATTCGCACAGGCACTTACACAATTGCACTTAATACCTGCAATCATCAACACCGTAAATCCTCAACTTCGAGACCATCTCTCTTTAACCCAACCCTTCTTCGCTCTCTCTGGTACACTTACTATGTATGCACACGACATCCAAGAATACGGCGACATTTCACGGTTATTCGATGTCCTGCTAGCACGCGAGGCTGTCTTTTCCGTCTACATGTTCGCACAAATCGTTCTCCAGCGTTCTGATGAATTATTTGAGACCCCAGCCGACGAACCAGAAATGCTTCACTCAATCCTGTCGAAGCTACCAAAGCCCCTAGACATCGAGGCCTTAATAGCGAACACGATTCGACTATTCGACGATCATCCCCCGGAAAGGCTGAAAATGTGGAGGTCAATATCGGGTTCGAGCGTGTTGAAGACTGCTCGTTGGCATAATCAGCTATCGAGCCAAAGCTTAGAAGATGGAGAGCGGTATTTCATGCAGCAGTCGAAAGAAATCGTGAGGGCTGAGCGGCGTAAGCAAGTGTTGAAGATCATATGGAAGTATAGAAGACCTGCTAGAACTGTGGGGCTAGCTGTCTTCATTGGAGTTGTTTCGTTCTGGCTGAGGAAATCTGCTGTACCTTCTGGGTTCTTGGGTTCGCTATGGAGACAATTTACATCGTAATAGGCAAGATATCAGAGACGGGTATTTGGATGCTTCTCAGCGTGTTATGATAGCCTGTAATCATGTGTCCATTTGAACGCGAGGTGGGACCAATTCTTCACTGTTGAACCGAAACACTACCTGGGCTACTGTATCAAGCCAGAGAAGTATAAAAAAAAATTAAAAATTATAAGTCAACATCCAAGTCACGAAAAGGTTATAGGGCATTTTCGTAAGCTCTCAAATTCAAGTCTTCGTTTGACGACTTTCCTGAGTGAAATGAGACCAGACCATGTCTCTTCGAAGACAAATTCTCCCAGCCTCGATACTACCCCATCACTGCCCAGCCTCTCCAAAAGCCATCTTGAGCCCTTCAAAATGTTCCTGCTGTTCTAGTGCAAGCTTCCCCTCCACATCCCCAATAATCGTAAGAATCAACGAATAATTATTATACAAAAATCTCTCCCTCTTCCTTGCGTCCCCAATCGCCTTACTCGTCTTCGTCAAAAAAGCCTCAACCTCACTTCTTAACCTCATCAGACTTGCCGAGACTGGCTCATCGTCTCCAGCTTCGGTACTCAAAGCCAAGATTCCCGCCATGAACTGCCCGAAGCGCTGTGTCATGAAATGAGGAGCGGCCGATTGTTTGGCGACTTCGGATGCGGAAGGTTTGCGTGTTGAGACCCCATTTGTGACCGTGCGAACGGAATCACAGTGTTGATCCATCACGACTTGGAAACGAGGCCATAAGGACATGCTGGTGCCGTTGATATAGCCATCCACAGCGGGAATCTTCCGACGCTGGAGTTCGAAGGCGAGATGTTGGTTCAACCTCACGCATAAAAGGAGACCCAGGCAGTCATAAGTTTCATGAATCAATGTTTTGGTTAGGGTCTGGCCCAGTGCAAAGGTTGGCTCGAAAATGTAGTTGAATTGTCGTGAGATGGCTGCGTAGGACAGCGAAGGGGCGAAGAAAGTCGTGAGGAAGGAGTATTCTGCAGACGCGTTGTCGACGAGAGCAAGGTTGAAATTCCGAAAAGGCACTTCGAGATAATGTGTTGACTTTTCTTCTTCTGCGAGAAAAGAAGCAAGAGCTGTTTGATTTGACGTCTTCAGCATATCGATCCGACGGCCCAGGTTGAAAGCGTCGTGAGGAATGGCAGCTTTTGTCCCGGAAAGGATGTTTGATTTTCGAGTGCCATCATCTTGTCCGAGAACATCATACTTGTCAATGTTGTGCAGCTTAATCTTCTCAAGCGCTTTGTGGTAGCGGGTAAATTGATTCAGGAAGTACCATCTCATGGTATTCATGTAAGCCTGACCGATCTGTTCCGCCAGTTGCGGGTGGCGCTTGTGTAAGAAGGCATAGAGATCTTTGTAGCGGATGAAGTGCTGTTGTTGTATAATTTGGGCGTTAATGTTTGGCGACCGCAACGCTTTAATTTGAGACACCATGAAGTCTCTAATTCTTTCAAGAGCCTACATGAGACAGTCAGATCTTTCCCTCTTGTAGAAGGATCTAATCTCACCTTATCAATCAAATTCTTAAGTAATGGCTGCAAGTCATTGATGCCTTTGATATTTCGATTTTCTTTGGACTGAACCTCCATGGCTTTGCATCGCTTCTCGACCTCAGCTAGAGCTCTGACCCAAGCTTCGTCAATCGGTCCATCAACGATCTTTCTCACGACAGCTGGGGAAACGCTGATCTCTTCCACAATTGGACCTAATCCATTCTCGATAACCTTCCTGTTCTCTAGCCTTACGCTCAGCGCGGAAGATCTAGCTTGCAGCGTTTCAATCTCTGCTGACACTGCTGCAAGATCATTCTGGAAACTCGTAAGATTTAGTTCGACGGAATTGAGCACATCATCACAAGCACGAATAGACTGATGGAGATCTTCGAACTTGGCTCTTTCTTGTTCGACTGTCAATTGTATCAGCAGAATATGTGAAGGCCAACATGAAAATAAACATACATTGCTCAACGGTTTGTGTAGTGTACAAATCTTCTTGTGCATGAATAGTCTCTGGTGATATCACATCCCGTAAACTGAGACCTTCGAAATCCAACTCCCTTTCGAAAACGTCCACCGATGCATCCGCGCCCGCACGATCGGTCACACGCGCATCCGGGATGGACTCATTCCCTTCGGAGCCCAAGAGTTTCTCCAACACAGCAAATGGGTCCGGCGCATCTATCACTGTCGCTGACCTCTTCAGCCCTGATCCATTTGGTCTGCGAGAGGCTAACAATGATGTTGTAGAGTCATTGGAGTTTATGGAAAGCGATGACGAGCGCGGACTGAAGCCGGGTCTCTGGACAGTCGAGGCAGGTCCCAGATGACTGGGTCTTCGGGGCACAGGAGCGTATGACATATCGGCGTCGAGAAAGGAGACTCAATTTGAGGGTCTGGGTATGATGTAGAAGGAAAATTGCCGCACAATGCTCTAGCAAGTCGCCCAGTCATCCAACTCCCGTACCTTCCATAGAGTACCTATCTTCCCTCTGACTAAGCTGTTTTCAGGTCGGCCAGTCTATTGTACCTAGCTCTGGCAATGTGGCACGTAATTTAGGTGCTGTACTGTAGCTGCGAATAATGGCGGTGAATGAGTCAATGGTACGCGAACGGTCAACTGCAGACCGAGCAGTACAGTAGTGGGAAGTTGAGTATTCGGATTCGAGATAGGATTCGAAATAGGTTTAGGGGTTCGAGGAGGTAGAAAGTAGGTAGATTTTTGGCATGTATCAGTGTCGTGAATACCTTAAGGTACTACCTAGATCAGTGCCTACCTACCAGCGGCGTGCATGCTTTCGTTACTTCGTTTTCGTTATATTACTGCAAACGGTTCGGCGAACGACTCAATGGGCTGGCCGGAGTTACAGTAGGTACAATACAGTCAGTAGGTATTACCTAAGCTAGCCTAAGGCACCAACCTACCACCACCTCACTGCCCTGGGCAAGATGGGAATCGAGTATCCATTCATCATTGGCTGTGTGTCTTTAACGCCCCGCTTTTCCTGCCCACGGGCGGGCACAGGCCAAAGGATAATGGAAGGAAGTGCTCCAGTGCCAAGACTGACACTCGCCCTCGCCCCACTATTTCTCGCTTCTCCCCCAAATCGATTTTACTCAAAAAGACTTGTCGCATCCTCTACACAATCATTTCTCTCCCCACCAC